>JAHWFO010015425.1:2180610-2310541 GCA_023313115.1 Rhysida immarginata | reverse complement strand
TCTTCAATAGACTACACAAGAACTTCATCCTCAATAGACTAGTTTCAACTCCTAAGTTTTTTCAAGTTTGGTGACTAATTTAATTTTAATTTTGTTTTATTATTTTACAATTTTTTACCCATTATAAGGAGATAAATTCATTTCAAATTTAATTAATATTTAACCTCCTTACATCAATCACTCATAGTAGACTTAACATACAGTCAAATTCCGATGTTTTGAATTTCGCGGGAACAGAAAAAAGAATTCGAGATAAAGAGGTTTCGAGATATAGAGGATTACTTTAAAATCAAGATTTTTAGGTTATTAAAAGTATTGTGAGAATACAGAGAACAATCGGAGATAAAATGGCACATGTATAATAAGTTACGCCACATACAAGTGGAAACACTAGCGTCAAAAACGTACAAACTGCACATGCTCAAACATCTCGTATGCAACCAAGATTTAGCAATGAGATAGAAAATTTTTTTCGTGAATTTTTTTTCGTAACACATGAGAATCATATAACTTTAACGGCAGTGACGTCAAATTTTTCCGTTTTTGTACAAAAAATTTTTCTACTGAAAAAAAAATCTAATCTTTCTAAATGCTTAGCACACAAAATTAAAGCAGACATAGCAAGGTTTCCCAGATAATGTTCCAAGTTAACAAGGGAAAATTGCATTGAATTAAAATAGGGAGAATCTGTATAAAACCTTTGCCATTATGTATAGGAGATTAAAATTTTTTCCAAATTAGTTCCCTCATTGACTTTGAAAATACTGTAAATAAATAATCAAATGATCTTATGAATAAATTTTTGACATTTTGATAATCCACTAATTTACATACTATATTTATCGAATCTGTCGGATATGTTGTGCTAATTATTTTAATTTCATGGAAAGTAGAATTAACCATGTAATGATTAAATTTTTGATACCAAAACATCTGCATTACATTTATCATTTTTTTTCCAATTTCCAAATTAAAAAAAAATAACTTTTATAAAATAACAATAAAATCCAAATGCAAAAAATAAAAGTTGAAAGCCTAAATTTAAATATTATAGTATTAATTAAATGTATTAATTAATTACTAATTAAATTAGCAATCATTCACAAGCAGTAGGGGAACCATAACACCACTAATGGAAAGTCCACTACAGTATTAAGTTAATGTAAATGAATTAAATTAAAAAAAAATAATAATAATAATAATAAAACAAAAAATTTTATTCAAATGAAAAAAAATGTTAAAAATATATAAACCCTTTGAAACTCTCCACAGAATTTTGTTAAAAATGCACGCTTTTGCAAAAAAATAAAAATAAAAGGCCAACATATTAATCAAAGCCCTTTGTGAATAAAAGAATAGGCACCAACAAGGTTGAAAATGCAAAACTAGCACATACCTAAGAACAAACATGCACTCATACATCCACCCTTTCACCCACACCCAATTACACAAGCCACGATTAATAGTGAAGTATGTTGGATCTTTTTCCCTTTATGTTAATGAAACAAGGTGGAAAGAGGTGAAAATTTGAAAAATACTTCAAAAAAGAGCATAGCAGTTACAAGCCAAAACGGGTGGGGGGGGGGGGGGAATTGTAAAGCAGCACTTAACAAACCAAATGTGAAATGAAAGCAAGGCATGAGAAGAGAAAGAATATGAATACCGAAGATACAGAGTTGCTATCATTGCTGTCATCATTTTCAATGATGGCTTTACTAATGGCTTTGATCTCTCTCTGTTTCCGTGGCTTTCTTGGCTTTTCCTGCAGAGAAAATATATACTGAGCAACATTGACAGCAGACATACAAACATTAAAGCAATATTGTACATCAACAGTAGAAAAATAAATGCAAAATAAGTAACAAAAAATCCAAAACCCCAAAAACTGAAAAGAACACAAAGTAACAGAATCTTATCATCTTTCTTAATTATGTAGAATATGCCTATACAATAGAAAAGAGAACAAAAACAAAACCAAAAGGAAATTAAATCTAATTTCAAATTTTAAAATAGATATTATTAATTAATTTTTTATTAGAATTTTAAACTTGTTATTTCAAATATATTAAATAAATTGCTTATAAATACTAGCCTAAATAAAGGAGTCAAAAGTTTTAAATCAACTCTAGTCCTAAAATATAAAAAAAAAGTTATACCAACATAACATGGAATTTTCTATTAGAGTAATCAATGAAAGATATAGCAAAAATAAAAAAAAAAAATCAAGCAAAAAAACTGAAGGACATCCTTTAATATTTTACTAAAAAAAGCTTTCCAAACAGTAGAACGTATAACAAAAGTTGATACAGCAAAATTATCTCTATAGCGTAATTTTTTTCTGTGGTCCCGGCAAAAATCCCATTAAATTAATGCTTTTTCGACCTCTATATAGTGTAATTATTCCTAAAACTAAGGAATAACGTTCATCATCATGTTGCAGTCATTTCACAAGAGACACTTCGTGCTACAGTTGAACATGCTGTCCTGCCCTTTCAGTACGTCATCGACGCAGAGGGTGCACATATTAAGCAATCCCTCTTACAGCATTCCAGTAGCACAGTGTTTCCCAAACTGGGGTTCGCCAACATTTTTCTGTAATGGCAGTTTTTTATATTGTATGCATGTATGTTAGTACATGTATATTTATACGTTAGTGGGATCCGCGCTACTCAGGTCTTCGTGAAAGGGGTTCGCGAGTCAAGAAAATTGGGAACCACTGCAGTAGCGAATTATCATATATACTTGTGTACAAGTCAACCCCCAATTTTCGACCCCAAAAAGTGAAAAAACGGCTTGACTTGAGAATAAGTTGAGGCAAAAAAGATTTTTATTTATAAACACTTGAAAGGGAAAAAAAATTATTATACAATAACTATTACAAGCAGTTTTTGTAGCTTTGCAGAAGACTAAATTTATGATACTTTTCACCTTTACTGTTACAAATTTACTTAAAGTTTTTTCCCTTTAATTTTGAACAAAAACAAGAACGATACAGTAACAGTATATTACATGTATTTTATTTTTATTTTAGAAGTTTATTTTAAAAGTTTGTATTCATAATAAAAGCCATCTTTCACTAGCCGAAATCTTATTATAAACTGCACTTATAAAAGTACTCCATTAATAAGAGCCCTCTGCTTTTACGAAATTTCATCAACTCTGACTCGTGCATAGGGGTCATTTTTGGAGGAAAAAAGAATTCGACTTAAACATGAGTATATATTCCAGTCTCTATATGATCTTGTAACACCACTTTTTTCCCTGGTGGCAACCATATGCCCTAATAAATTTTCCATTGGAATTCCCTTCCTCATTCTCTACATTGCCTATACACAAAGTTCCGTCACTATCCATGCAATTATGCACAGAAGTGGGGAACTTTAACTATACCACCAGGTATGTTAAGAATCATTCAAATTAATATTTAAAATAGTAAATTTAACAATTTAAACGTCAAAATTATGTAAAACAACATCTATATAGCGAAATAATTTTGCTGGTTCCTTGAATTTTGTTATGTGAAGTTTCTACTGTATGTAGCAAATAACCTATTACATCTTAAAGAAATTCCTATTTAGAGCAATTAATTTCAAAAATAGAAAACCAATTTAAGCCTTTTACAAGCCACTCGGCTTTATTTGTAAAAAAAAAAACCCAAAAGAAATGCAAAAAGAAAATGAGCACAGAAGTCTGTTCTATCTCTGCTAAAGATGGTTCAAAGGCAAAGTGTCTAGAAATAGGAAAGCATGGAAACTAGGCACTTATTGTATGAAATTTGACCAAGCTACTAAATCAAGGGCAGATGACCTGCCATCCCAGACACTCAAGGTGTTGGTGAGAATGGATTAATTTACCAGTAAAAGAAGAAAAAGAAGAAGCCAAAGACAGAAGAATGAATGGGGAAATCAACCAAATGAAAGGCATCAAGTCTATCTTTAATAAAATTGAGGCTCACTGGATCTAGTAAAACTAGCACCCAAAACAGAAGTACAAACGACAAAGCTATTCTGCTCTGGCAGGGGAAAACGAGAAGCAGGCAATGAATTATGGCAAGCAGTCGAGCTGCTAAAATTTAATTGCCTTCCAACCAATATCAGAATGCCTGGCAGTCCTCACTATTAGTGGCACCATCAAACCCACATCATTTCTCCCTACTTTCCAACTAACAAGGGAACCATCCGAACCTGTATCTCATAGTTTCAAACCAAACTTGAAATATTTGACAAACTGAACTGAACATCACAGTGGCAGTTTCATTACTCATACTGGTAAAGATAGAACAGACCAGGAGACAAATTGGGAAATTTTAGCCATGGGGAGATCAAAGACAGACAATGGACAAAGACCTCCTATACTTCTTCACATACAAAAATTTGATTGTCAGTAACAGCCACTTCCATCATCACCCAAAACACCAAAATGCACGTTTGTATCTCTGAAAGTTCGTGTTTAGGGGACTTAGTGTATCTCCAGTAGACCAAAACTAGCCTATTTTTTGCACACCTCATTGAGGATTTGCAAATGTGATATCTCTAGAATATCCAAAATATCATTCAGAAAAATATGATTATAAAAAATTTTGTAATAACATGATTGGTCACTTTTTCAGCTTAGGAAATCATGTTAATTTCTATCGCATTTTGTGATAGGCTGTTACGATGATAAACGACTGTAATCTTGTATCATTGTATTCACGCTGAATGATGATCACAGTGTGGTTGAAATGTACACACAAGCACTGTATAAATTCTCATGTGGACAAGAGTTTGCATCTTCCTTCATTGTATTATATCTACAGATTCCTGGTTGTTATCATTAAAAATCAAAATAAATAACTAAATAAAATCAATAAAGCCCTGAAATCTTATGCTTATACAAACATTACAAATATTCCTTACCGTTCCTTTTTGTTGGTTGACCAATTTTGCCAATATTTTCAATAAATAATCAGCTCTGGTTTGAAGATGCTTTGCTTGAGGTTTCGCATCACCATCCGGCAAAATCTAAATTTAAAAAAGAAATATGGTAATCAGTAACTGCTGACTATTACTGCTTAAAAGTTCCATGTTAGCGGAACACTGCATTGGGGATGCTAGCCATCAAAGATCAAAATTGAATTAGAAAGAAATAAAAAATAAAAAAAAAAGGGGGAAGGAAATACTTGGTTTGGTTTGTTTAGTATTAATGTCCCTATCAACTACTGTCATTAATATATACTTGATAATGTCCCCTATATAATTGTTAGCATTATAGGGGCCACAAATTTGGCCTCGCAAGGGTCCTTTAATGTGCAGCCGGCAAACAACTACATGGGACCAACGGCTTTACTTCCCTTCCAAAGGAAGTGCGTGATCTCAGGATTTTCCCCCGAAAAAAATCCTCATCGTCCTCGGCTAGGATCAAACCCGTGTCCTCGGGCATCAGAGGAGATCACGCAACCACTAAGCCAACGAGGCTGATGGCAGTGTGTACAAAATTTTGCTTCCCCAGGATATTTATTTCGTTTTTCTTAAAACTGTCAATGCGTTATTACATTTCACTGTCCTTCCTTATGTGAAATTATCCACTTATATATTATGAATATGTATGGATGCTTTTCGCTTGTGTGAAGTGAGTCACGAAGAAGCAATTCCTCCCTCTCCCCTTCCCCACCCATTTACATCAATGGACTGCCCACTTCAGGGGTCTTGATCTCAGCGGTTAACTGTAATGGAATTTTGGTAAATATATCTGCTTTATACAGCAAAAGATTAAGTCTCCTCTTTATATTAATGAACTGATTGGCCAAAACATAGCAGATGACCAAATCAGTAGGCGCATTAAGAAAGGAAATCAAGAAATGTCTGATCTTTCCCCCAACCTTGAGCTGCTGATGAAAATACACAAAAAAAGTGTCATATTTGTCCACCAAAACTCACCTGTAAATCGACAGACAGGTGTTATTCATGTAAAAAACACGAGGAGGCAAATGTTTATTAGCCTTGTGCATTTGGATTTCAAGACATGACTGGTCGTTCAGAAAAAAACAAAAATCTAGCTAGATCATAGCACTGGAGACTAAGTAAGTTTCATCTTCCTTGCAGAGCCACCTAACCATGGTAGCAATAAAGAAGGAAGCAACTAACGATAAAGTGTTCAATTACAAGGGTGATGGATCGTCTAGTTTGCGCTAGGTATCGCATGTTCACGCAAGGAATCTCCGAATAGGTCTAGTTTTACATTCTTCTAATAGCATCCTTTATAATTATTTATAAAGGACAACCACAATTTTCTACATTTCTTAACTTAAGATTCTTAATAATAAGTATTATATTCAAGTTAGCTATTTCCAATGCTAGTTTCCAAAAATAACATGAAATCGTTTATGCTTCAAAGATGTTGATTTTAAAATCATATAAAGATATCTAGCAAGTCATTAGCAAAAGGAGAAAGGGGAAACCTCATACCTTATCTCCTAAACCAATAGCTGGATCCATTTTAATGGCTTCCCAACTTCCTATGCCATATTCATAAATGCCACGAAGCAATTTAGAATCATCCTCGTTATCCCAAGGAATGTCCCAGTGAGTGTCCTTACAATGAGCTGTTAATATCCATCTATGTTGTAAAAAATTCAATTTCAAAATCATGTCGAAAAAATTTCTACACAACAAAATCATGTTGCCATCTTCCAATTTGGCGATTTCCTTTTGAATCTACTTACTTTTTCCTCTCTTCTGGGTTTTCAGGAAGAATTACATCTAAAGGTTCCAATTCTAATTCACAACTTGTAACTGATTTAGCATTTACAGTAACACCGGACAATTTAAACGAAGGTCCTCGTTCCCTTTTACGACCACCTAATAAACAAAAAAAAATCAAATAAATTAAAATATAAACATTCCAAGGAGCTTTAGCTGTGACGTAGAAGTAATTTTAAATTCGGGAATTTAAATTTAAGCTAAAGTCATGGCCGTAGCCATGATTTATGTCAGGGGAGGGGGGCGGGCGGGCGCGGTAGAAAACGTGGCAACAAGTCACCTAATCCTGGCTCTGTCTTTGCAAAATAAAGCCAATGCAAATATTCCAAAGTTTCCTCATTTACATCTTTTTCTACCAATAATCAAGTACTTGGATACACATCCACTTGATTTAGGGGAGGTGTGTTCGCATGCACGCACTCGCATACTTAGTAAGGGAGAAAATCGAGGGTTGTCCGAATCGAGAGAAAACATGGGTTGGCAGCAGCCAGCTACGTGAGCCTGCATCCCCTCCCGTGTCGATCAGATATAGTCAAAATTTCGAGTCACTCACAGCTGCATTTAGCAATAATGAAGTGAACAATAAATAGGGCAAGTCAGAGACACAAGTGCACATTATAATGATTATTTTAAATACCGTAAATCTAACGAAAAATTACAGGGGACCCTGACAAAGGGCAGGGCGTCGCACCCTTCTGTTTTCATCTATTAATCTAGATGCAACATTGTCACGGGGAAGATTCAACCGCTGTCTCTCTTCAATTCACTAGAATGAGTGACATTATTGCGGCTCACTATAAAGATCAAGTTCCACATAACCCCAACAATTTTAAAGTTATGTTGTTTCTTGTGTGGAACCGTGATGACGTTGCTCCAATTCATACCGTAACTCCTGGGCAGACTGTCGATGCAGAGTTTTAATGTTGATTTTTTGCAACTTAATCTGTGAGACAAGTTTTAAGAAAAAAGTGGCAGCACTTTTTGCAGAACCTGCCCTTCATTTTGTAGAATAGTGCTCGGGTTATGCAAATCAAGTTATGTCTAATTTGTATGATCAATAGGGAAGTGCTTTACCATCCACAATACTCTCATATAGTCCTGTGATTTCGATTTGATTCCTAGGATGGAAGAACCACTTGGTGGCATTGTAAGTAAGTATTCTATTTCAAAATACAAACGTAATAAATGTTTTGTTAATATTTCTATAATTAATTATGATATCAGATGAAACCTAATATCATAACATTACTCAAGCAGAAGACAGTTTTTATTTATGCTTCGGTATCTCAAAATTCAAACTTTTAACAACAAAATATTATCACATACATAAACCTGTAACAAGCTTTATTTTTTAAGGTTATGGTAATCATTTTCCAAGAACCTTCCCATGGCTAAATTATAAAGAAAAAGGAAATTTTGTAATTCCTTCCAATATTACTTCTATTTTGCGATCTGAATTCGAACCAGGAACCACAAGTTTCTAGCTTGTCGCCTCTACCCCCATTTATTAAAAATTAAAAGAAAAATGAAATAAATAGAAAGCAATTCAGTGAAAATTCTTTATATAAACCAAAAGAGACTGATTACTTCAAAATACATCACTTACCAGAAAGATTACTATCTTCATTTGCATTCTCTTCCAGTTTAGCTTTATGTTCTTTTAATGCTTCGTCACATCCCATTTTCAACAAGTCACCTAAACGTTTCAAGTCTGCAAGAGGTTTTTCTTGCAACTCTGCATCACAAGCTATTGCTTCTAACCTATTAAAATAAAATGGTTGCACAGCTGAGCAACGTTTATAAAACGTAATAACAAATTTCGATTTAAGTTTACTCTATTTAGTTGCACGTTTGTACCTTCTATATTTTTCTTTTTTGTTCTAAAAAAAAATTCTAAGTGGATTCTGAGAATAATAAGAAACAAAATTTTTACCTTTTGAGGGGAGCAGAAAATTTTTTATAGCTCCTAATAAAGCGCCTGACTTCAGCATCAGTAAAGCCACGTATAGTATCTCGTGGAATTGTTCGAGGGCGACCTCTTTTGCGTGGTCTTTCGCCGGCATCAGAATCTTCCCCACTACTCTCTGATCCTGCTTCTCTTTTCCTTTTACGAAGATTCTTTTCATGATCACTATCACTATGTTGGGGCATCTAATAAGAAACAGCAAGGATATGAAGACTTTCATTAACCACTTTTATTAAGTGTGAATATACTTAGGGACACGTATATACTTATTATTATCCATTATTAAGTACCGAAAGGTGCTTTATGCTATCAGTGTGGGGAAACGTGTCTGTCTGTCTGTCTGTAACTCTAACTCCTCCGAGGCTATGAAACATTTTCAAAATCTGTTTTCGTCAGTCGATGAATATGGTTCACAGGAACGTGCGCAAATGGTACCTCTATTTTCCCGCCAAGCAATTTTCAATGCAGAGATATATTAAGTAATATATCCAACAAATCGTAATGACGAGATAGAAGCGGATATAAATTACTATTTTCGCCAATTGATAAATATGGTTCAAGAAATGAATCATTTTGAAAATGGTTGTAATCGAAACAATGGCACGTGCTCTAAAGGTACCCTTATGACACCCTCAAAAATTTTCAATAAGATATGGCATGTAATATATCAAACAAATTGGGATGATGTATCATGAATGAATATAGCGTAAAATTAATGATAGTCGAAATTGGTTGCAAGGAACCTGGTTTAGTGGAACCATTATGGTTCACTGGAACTTTCAATGCTAGAATATGGCATGTAATACATCAAACGACTTGGAATGATGTGTCATGTATGAATATAATGTAAAATTAGTGATAGTCGAAATTGGTTCAAAGGTACGTGGTTTAATGGTATCTTTATGGTCCATTAGAAATTTATAATGTTAACTTTGGGCGATTTAAAAATATGGTTCCGCGAATGGTTTAGTTTAACCTTTCGGTACTTGGTTATGTCATTCCTTAATGGTTTATTGAAGTAAGAACCTGACTGTGGTGGAATATCTATTGGTGGAATCCTGAGTCCATTATCTCAAAAAATGGTAAAAATGTTCTAATTCCAACTCCATCTGTGATTCTTTGACAAAGCTCTGCTAAGTCTGTTGGTAAAGGAGACACGTAAACTCTATCATTTACATAACCCCAAAGGAAAAGTCACATGGACTGAGATCAGGTGATCTTGAAGGCCAGGCAAGTCCTTGTAAGACTTATAAATTTTAGCAAAGAAATGAGCAACTATGCCACAGTACCTGCCACAAATAAAACTCATACGAGGAAATTAAAAAAAAGACCGGACTTTTGCCATAGCAAACGAACCATTACAGCGACTGCGCTGCCTAAGTGGTGCCACCTAGTGGCAACCTTTAGTAACAAAATATTGTTTGGTATGTCATTCCACCCTCATACATTGACGATCTCCAGCTGTCAAATTGAACTCGTGCATTCTGCTAAATCAAGACGTAACACTTTATGGAACAATGAGGCCTGAGTTGCCGAAAAACAAGTTCTTGTTTTTTTTTGTTTTTTTACACCGCAACAACGCACTAAATCACTCGTCTCTGCTTGGTGGTCAATTTTTGGCCGATTCTTCCCCACCATCCATACTCTCGAGACTTAAACCCTCCAGACCTTTTCTTCTTTCCAAAGTTGAAAACCATCTTAATAGACATCATTTTCAAAATATAGATGAGAATAAACAGAATTTACAGTCAGGTATGATCTCCATCATTGCTTAATATGCATTTTCTGGCTTACATTGTCCCAAGCATAACTGTTGACTAACACCAACTTTACAAAGAGCTAAATGTTTCCTCTAACAAACAAAAGGTTTCAATAGAAGTCTAACAATTATTTTCTCATTTACCTGTTGCACAGTCTTTCGACTACGAGGTGGAAGGTACATCTCTTCCATTTCTTTCTGACGTTCTTCTTCATCAACACGCTTCCTATCCGCCTCTGGAATAATTTCTTCCCAATCCTTTTTAACTTCGTGGCGTTCTTCGATTGTTGGTAAATCCTTTTCTTCGTCCCATGCAGCAAAACTTGCAACCTTGAAACAAAAAGGATGGTTAAATTAAAAATTTACCGAACCATAAAATATTATTGTATTATAGGGCTCACGAGAATTTTTTCTAAATACAATTAGAAAAGAAAATACAAATCCACATAGAATAAAGTTATTAAGATTGACTCGTTATGTACCTTTCAGAGGCTATGTGGATTTGTGTTTTCTACTCTAGTTTTATTCAATCTCACTACATTATCCACAGTTTCTTAGCTTCAAATGATTACCTTTAAAGACGTACACAGCATAATTTTAATACAGGGTGATCATAAAGTTTCGTTAATATTTCAAAAATTCATCAACACAAAAATGTTAACCTTAGAATTATACAGATTGCAGAAAAGAGAAATAAACTCGAAAAGCTTTTTTTCTGGATGATTTACATAATTTCCACGTGTGCACCTTTAGTTGCCCATGAAACATCTAAGCTGTATTTGATTTCTATCCATGTTTTCGCCTACCATCATAATTGTAGCTGTAATGCCGTCTTTCAAGTCCTCAATGCTCTGCACAGGTATGCATATACAACATCTTTCACGAAGCCCCATAGAAAATAAATCGAGCAGTGTAATATCCAGCGATCTTGGTGGCCATAGTGCAATGCTCCATCACATGCTAAACTGTTAAATTAGGTATGCTCGCACTTCTAACCCCCATCTTCTGAAAAAAAAGAGTGCACACCACACATTAACTTTTAGGCTATCCCAAACAAGTTCACGTACAGTATGAGGGTTTTCTGAACCCCATAATATGCATATTAACTTTATAGGAACATGGAATGAAATAAACTAAGTGCCCTGATCTTTTCTCATCATGTAAACAACCGGTCACCGTAAACTTGCAATCCCATCGTTTTATACACCCGAAAGATGGTGGATCCCAACAAATGTTGTTTTGAAGTTTCACTGGTCTGAATAACAGAATCACTTTTAATACATCATGCCATACGAAGCTTTTTCACGTGACAGTCGCTGCTTTTGAAAAATGGATTACAGCGCACTAAAGCGGCTCTCTCTATCAGCAATAGTAAACTATTAAAAAAAAAAAATTGAGTTTATCTACAATGCTGCCCCTTTAAGCTGCAATTCGTTATGTCAGGAAATCAGATAAGTCACGGTCAATGGCTGGACTGGTTTTTTTTTTTTTGTTTTTTTTCCACAGTGGGAGGGAGAAAACTACTCTTAAATCCAGACTACTCTTATATCTGAAGCTCATATAAGTGGACTCTATCGTACATGATGAAGCCCATCACCGCACATCGGCTCTGGGAAGGGTGAGCTATGTAAAAATGTTCTCTTTAGCTATTTAAACGAGCGCCATTTGAGGCAATCAACTTTAGACAATCTTTCAGTTGTCTTCTGCTTTTGTACGATATATTAAGCTTACTTAGACCCAGTGAAATACAGTTTACATTTCCTCGCTGCTTCTGGTGTTTTCCAGTTTTTGTCTTTCTTTGCATAAGTAAATACAGGTATTTTGCGATTCGTAGGTTGTTTTTTTCTTTCTTTCTATTTTTGTACTTAAAAAGATATGTTTAAGATAAATACAGTAGTAAGTATGTATTAATAAGAAAATTTTATTCCTTAAATTAGTATGCCATTAAAACCTATTAAAGATGAAATGATGGTGTTAGTGTCATTCAACATTGTGCTGTTGAAGGTGGCACCATTTGTCACCGAACAGCAAACTCATGATATCACGACTCGCTATGACTCCCAAGATTCGTAGCAGTGTATTATTTCCTGCACACCATTTCATTCAAAGTTAACATTTTTTTTGTTGGTGATTTTTAAAAATATTAACAAGACTTTGTCTCCACCCTGCATTATACGTGTAAATTTATGCAATTTTTGAATATTTCATCTTAAATATTTTCATAGGAAATTTTATTTTTATAATTATAACATAATTCTCTTACATATACTGTAATTGGTCATAAATTTACAAAAATATTATTAAAATGGGCCAACCTTAAATGCCGACAAGAGCTCTTCACCAGCAGTTGATGGCTGTTCATCTCTTGTTTCTGCTCTACGTAAAATTTCATCAATGTCCATCTACCATTTAACAGGAAAAAAAAAAAAAAAGGAATTTTTCAAAACGGTTAGGCAGTCATTTCAGAATAAAGTTTACAAATCTTCATATATGCAAAGATATTCAAATTTTTCATCTTCTTTTAGAATAAATGGCAGTAATCATCAAATTAAATCATCAACTTGACAGTTTGTGCAGTATTTTACTAAAGAAACTTCATTTAATTACATTAAGTTCTGGCGTATCATCATCTGTTTCTTTGAACAATTCTTCAGCACCAAACTTCAGAATAGATGCAAGCTCTTCTTTGTTAAAAGGCGTGCTGTTACTAAATTGCAAAGTAAAAACCCAAAGATTTGGATAAGAAAAATCAAGCACTACGAATCCATTTCGTTAAAAATTAAATACCTTGAGGGACCGCTTTTTGATAACACCGTTCTTCCTGTTGTATCCATTCGTTGTATGACTAGATGATCTAAAACCATTTTTCTTTTCGCTCGTTCTATAATATCTTCTTCAACACTTCCTTTTGTAACTAATCGGTATATGTTAACCTACAACATACATAATGTTTACATAAATACAATGCTTAATATAAACACGTAGTTTGGATAGACTTATCATCCAAGTACATAATTTCTTATCAACCTGATTTTTTTGCCCGATACGATGTGCTCGGGCTTGTGCTTGCAGATCATTTTGAGGATTCCAATCGCTATCAAAAATAATGACTGTATCAGCTGTCGCTAAGTTGATGCCAAGGCCTCCAGCACGTGTAGAGAGGAGAAAACAAAAATCCTGATTAAAATGAAAAAAAAAAAAAAATTAAAACATTAAGGCACTGAGATATTTGAAATAGTCCCTTTTAGTAATCTTAATATTTAGGATTCTGAAATACTTTTAAAAAAAATTTAGTTCCTTGCGAAGCTGGTGGTTACCTGAGAACCCTCAGCATTGAAGTGATCTAAGGCTTGTTTTCGTAATTCGCCTTTGATGGAACCATCCAGTCGTTGAAATGGAAAATGCCTCAGCTGCAAGTAATCTCCTAGAATGTCCAGCATTCGCACCATTTGGGAGAAAATCAACACACGATGACCAGTCTCTTTCAAACGGCAGAGCAATTTATCCAGCAAAACTAATTTCCCACTACTCCTTATAATTGACTAGAAAAAAAAATTTCAATTATAAAAATCAAATTAAGATACACGAATATTTAATCAAATACAGGATGAGCACAAAATTTTTCCGAGATAAAGAAAATTAATAAAAAAAAACAAAACAATATCAGATAGATACATACAGCTTTTTGCATTATGATCTTCATCTCAAAAAAGTTTTCTTCACATCTTAGTACACTTCAACATGTTTTCATAGCTCTGAGAACACCTAGACGATATTCAATTTCTCGCCATGTATTCACCAGCATGTCTTTTGTAAATGTCAAATCGCTTCAGGGACTGGTATAAACTCTTTATCCTTAACATATCCCCACCATGCAGTAGGACCCCAAACCATCAGTTGGGAAATGTTCAATCGAGGAATTCACAAACTGATAATGCCTAATATTGCAGGGCACCATCCTGTTGTTAAATTACCCATAATTGGTACTCCTCTAATCGAGGTGCTACATAGCACAGCAGCATGTCAAAAAAAATAAACCAGTCCTGTGGTGGAGGACTCAGCAAAAATGAAAAGTCCAATACTTATCATGCATTAGCCCACACAAAACTTTAACTATGGGACTGTACCTTTCATGTTCGACCACAACATGCAGGTTTTCTGATGCCAATATCCAAACACTGTGTTTATTCACATTCACAAATACATGAACATTTGGTCATTAGATAAATACACAAGTTGATGAGTCATTTCTTGTGTAGAACTTTCACCTTTGTGCTCTGACGTACCATAAATCCTCTACTATAATGCGAATTTTTTTGGCCTAAAAAAGCACCTAAATTTGCTGGGTCGTATTATACAAAAGGATAAATATCAGCCCTCCAACAACGACTGCGGCCGGAGGAGGTTTTGTCCTGAGGGGATTTTGTCCTGATGAAATTACCGTATAATATACTTGTAGTGGAATGGTCATAGTATTGTACTTCTTAACGAAAAAAATAGAGGCTTTACAATACTGCATTATAAAAACGACGACTAGTTTCGGCTTTATTACCTGCCTTTCTCAAGTCTGCATAAGAGAGGGGTTACAATGCTTTATATACACAATCTCTGGTACACGATTGGCTCGGAAAATACAACATAAAAGGGGGAGGGGACAAATTATGTGATTGGTTGAACAATACAAAGAAACAAATTAAAGGGCTAAATATAATATACATTAATTATATTGCATATACAGTGTCCAGTTCATTATACAATAAATTAATTCACTTTTCATTTGAATTTCTCGTCACCAACATCTAACAACATCGAAAATAACTTCTCCCAAAGATCGCTACTTCCAAACTGCCTTGAACCAAAGCCTGGAAGAAAGTTTATGCAGTCAATTTATGAAAAATGTTAAACTGAATAAAGATTACTTGTTTTTTTATTAAGATGTACCGTTGTGTATTTTTTTTGTCGATATGCGAGTGGAATAGCTTTCCCTGTCAAATAGGGATGTAAACTTCCAAACTGCCTCGAAAACAACTTCTCCCAAGGATCGCTACTTCCAAACTGCCTCGAACCAAAGCCTACAAGAAAGCTTATGCAGTGAAAATATTAAACTGAATAAAGATTACTTGTTTTTTTATTAAGAAAATTGATATAAAGTCGATGTGTGAGTGGGAAAGCTTTCCCTATCAAACTTCCTATGGGTCCGCGCCCGCAATGCTGGTCTGGGACCAGTTCAGAAGCCACCTCACAGAGCCAATACAAGCGAAGCTTAAGGAAATGAGGACAAGCCAGGCAGTCATCCCAGGTGGGTTGACAAGCTTGTTGCAACCACTTGACGTGGTTCATAATAAGCCGTTTAAGGACAGAGTGAGGCAGTACTGGATTAGCTGGATGGCATCTGACAAGATGGAGTTGACACCAGCAGGAAACCTGAAGAAGGCTAGCCTCTCGCAGGTAGCTAATTGGGTGAAAGAGGCTTGGGATTCGATTCCTGAAGACATGGTTAGAAGAAGTTTTTTGAAAACTGGGATCGCCAACAAAATGGACGGTTCAGAAGATCATCTTCTGTGGGACGTTGAAGATGAAGATGCAGCCAATGGTTCAGAGGAAGAAGACTGGGATAGAGATGTCAAGTTAACTGAGGAAGATTGGAAAGACCTCTTCGAAGACACAGATGAATCAGATTTTGAAGGTTTTTGAATTGTAAATATCCAGATTATTGAAAAATAAAGATTTTTTTCCTGTATATTTTTGCACATTTTATTTCTCGCGAGGAGTCAAAAATGGGGATTGCATTATACAAGAGGATAGCATTTTTGCTGGTTTTTTGGGCCGAAAAAGTGGAGTCGCATTATAGTAGAGGATTTACGGTACGTTAAGATCCCTTGAGGTACGCTAAGTTGATTTGCAAGGACTTCTTCGACAAATACCTCTGCCATGTTGTCACTAACATTAGGCCTACCACATCTTGGAAGGTCAGCAACACCTCCCATCTCTATAATGTCACAACGTGTCACACTAACATATGATGCTCTTAACATTAGGAGGGTCGCGCATTCATACTCACTTCTAAATCTCCTCCGCACAGTAACCGGTGGTTTAGTCTCATGAAACCACAGAATGCACTGAGCTTTCTCTCTCATAGACATCATGTTAGTGCATCTATATTGCTTCAACTCCTAACATATTAGTAGTTTAAAAATTTTTTGAGACGGATATCATAATATAAAAAAATGAGGCGTGGTCACCTCCCGACTTTCTTATACATATATGACCTGGTCCAAATTCAGAAAAAAATTAAACTGTCTAAAAAATCTACTTCCGATAGAAATTTTAAAAAAGTTTGTGAATAAAAGTTACTTCAAATTAGCTTCTAAACACTTTGGTATAGATTCCAAATTTGCCTATACCATCTTATTTCGCCTATACCATCTTCGCAAAAAACTGGATTTTGACAAGAGTAAAACTGGTACTTCCGGTTGGAATTTTGAAAAATTTTCTTAACAAAAGTTGTTTATAATTGAAATTGGAACACTTTTTACCCCATACAAAATTTTCATAAACGCAATGTTTAACGAGATATTTCAAAATTTATATTTTGGCGCTGGAGTAAACTGATACTTCCGGTTCACCGATTCCACTGGAAAACTAATCAGACCTCCAGAGGAAGATTATAATCTTAAGTTTAAAGTTTGGTCTCGATAGCTTTAGCCGTTTGGAGCTATTGTGGACACAGACACACAGACAATTTTCAGAAATCACTTTTTCGTAATCTAGGGACCCTAAAACGTGAAGATCAGTGAAAATCTGGAGGTCGAAATTTTTCGTGATTACAATACTTCCTTATACTATGTATAAGAACGTAAAACCATATGTATCTATCTGACCAAATCATTTATTAACTTTCTTTATCAGTGAAAGACTTTGTGCTTAGCCTGTATTCTCCAATGTTCATTTTTATGATTTTTTAAAAGAAGTTACGTTTTCAAAGAAAAATGAAAATCAGTTGATTAAAAAAAAGTAATTAACAAATTAAAATTTGATTGCTTGTCACCATCTTGTTTTTTTGAGAATCATTTTATGACAAGTGAGAAAAGTGGATCAAATATCAATGAAAAGTGAGTTCACTGAGCAGTCTCGAACGCCGTGAATTCACTGCTGGGAGTATCTCTAATGACAAAATGGGAAGAGTGGAAAAAATGGCTGTTCGTGAAATACACCCTTGTTTCAAAGAATGTTTAAGTTTGGATTTTTTTGTAAAAATAGTGAAACTTACCTGAAGAGCATCAGCATTGAGTTGAGAAGGGTCAGGCGGCCTCACTAAAAAAGAATGATTGCAGCATTTTTTCAATTCCATCATGATATTAATGAAACCGCTAATGCTGCCCTTTAATCCTTTGCTCAAGGCTTTATAGTTTTTCGTCAAAATCCATCTAAAAATCAATATAATAAACTGTAACCAGTGCAACACAAACCCAAAACTGAAATTTTAATAAGTAAATGGCTTATAATTTAAATTACACTATTCAGACCCCCCCCCCCCTCTAGAGTCCATTCTGCTGATTGGATTTTGATAGAAAATGGCACTAAGCCATTAATCAGGTGTAAAATCTTTCTTCACCATGCTTTTACAGACGAAAGATCGAGTTTTACTGGTCAAGTTGTTTTATCAAAACAGATAGATAGCTTTGAAAAAGCATGGTTTTTTAAATTTAATTTTTTTTAATTTACATTTTAATTAATTACAGATGCCAATTTATCAGGGGCAGTCAATAAAAGATAACGTGAATTAAAATTTTCAAAAAAAAGCTGTTACAATCTATTTCGTACTTATAATACTGCTTCTGCATCGATGTCATTTCAACGCGCAGGATTTGTTCAACTTTTGCAGGAAGTGATTTTTCAACATCCTTCTTTACCCTCCTCAAAATGAATGGCTCCAACTGCTTATGAAGCCTAGAATAACCTTTTTCTGCTGAATCATGGTCTTGCTCAAAATCTTCCCAAGAAGAAAACCTTAAAAAAAATAAAATAAAAAAAAATAACATTTATGTTCAACACATATAATTCTTAATTCTCGTCTATTTGAAAATTATAATGAAAAAATAGATAAAGATTTATTCTTCTATCTTCTATTCTCGATTAGATGTATTACTGCATGGCTGCAAATGAAGTAGTACTAGGCCAAAGTATTGATATTAGCCAAAGTATCAGCCATCGAATTTTTGATGCTTTTGCACCATCGATGTTTCATTTTGATTTTTCTTAAACCCTTTTGAATTCATTATCTATTGATATTGAATAGCTGTATTGCAATGAAAGAACACGTAAAAATACTGGGACATTTACCGTATTATTTCCAAACTTATACATTACAAAAATCTGATGTTTACTGCTTAACAACTGAACATCAATTTTAGTTTTTCTGATATCACCTATCAAAATTGTTACTGCTAATTAAGTCCAAAAAATTATCACTTGTAAACTTTTAAAGTCAAGTTATCAGTGTCTGAGGTCAAAACTGGTGAGAAGAGTTAGCGATTGGTCGGTCAGAAATCCCGGTGAGAAAACTGACGTCGTTTTAACGCGGTCAAAAACAACAGTTAGAGCTGCTCAGCATAACCGGTTAGTCTAACCAAGGAATTAAATCAAGAGGAAGTGAAAGCCATTGTTTAGTGGCCTACACTTGTTCGTTGAGCTTGACTTCGCAAAGCGCAAAGAAATCTTGGGATAGAAAGCGGACAAGCAAGGTTTTTGCACACTGGTAAAATATCGTATTTTAGATAATTCTGCCTCTGATTTATTGACTACGTGCGTATCGACTTTTGTTAACGTTTCAATGAAAAACCTATTTAATATACAGTGCTCTCTCTATATAATGGCAATATCGGGACCAATCTATTTTGTTATAACGAGTTGCCGTTTTGTAGACAGAGGATACGAAAATTCACACTCAACGGATATTTAAAAGATATTTTCCGATTTTCAAATGTTTATTAATAAATTAACATCTATGATTTACATCATATACAGTCTATTAAATGCTTTAGAATAAGATTCAAGTCAAAAATCGATGTTTATTTGAAAAAAATGAGTAAATAACAACACTTATTTCGATTTCACCACACTTTAGTAACATTGACTTACAAGCAGCCGAAATCTCAGTTTTCACGTTTTTTCGTTTCACCTTTTCCAAATTCCGCAATTGGAAAATAATGCTGTATAATAGTGTCACGTTATAATAGACTCTTCATCAGTAAATAACGAAATTAATTAGTTAGTTTAAACCAATTTATTATAATTTTATCTAAATATTTATAAATTGAAATCGGATGAGTTATCTCAGAAAATGCTAGTTTAAACCAATTTATGTTAGGACTGGAAAGCTTGGGAGACAAAAGGCAATCGCGTGGCTTAGAGATGTTTCGCTTACACTTCGATAAAAAAATTGGAAATTTGCGACTGCAGGCAAGCAAAACTGAGTAGAGATTGCGCTGTACTTGTGGTCTAAACCGATGTACGAAAAGGATGAACAGTTAATTCACCGATTGGGCTTTCGTACACATTCATTTCAGTCACATGGTTCCTGATGTTTTTGCTTGGAAATCAGTGAACGTTTATAAAGATCGATCACTGTCGATTGTGATCTTATTATTAACGATCAATAAAACTTATGCAATAAAAAACAAATTGTTTTTATTTATATAATCCAGCACAGTACACAGATATATTTAAAAGGTACGATTGGTTTCTTTATATGTACGCTTTAACTGCAAAAGATGATGAAATTGTATGCAGTTATTCCTTTATGTTTCTGAGCGATCTCTGAAATAATATTGTATCCTTCAAAACCATACACGATTGCCACTTTGATTTTGGCCATAGTTATTAAGAAATTAGGGAAAATGTTAGGCAGACATGATTTTCAACCATTGAACAAGTTTAGCCACCGATGACTGAACGGTCCTTCTTACCGAGGCCTTCGAGATTGAAGGCTTCCATAGGCTGGGCTCTCCCTCTTCCCTGGCCTCGTTCTTATCGATGGCTACGGCCTAGCATTTTCCTGTTGGGGTTTTTATTTTTTTTCAACTTCATAATAATTATGATCGGAAATTAAAGTGATTGTCAGTTACTGTTATGAAAAATACAATATTAGTTTCACAGAATGATCCCTTTCATTCAGAAGCTCCTACTTTCCCGTGGAGCTGTTTACTTTAGCGAAATATCCATGAAGCGAAATCGCTAAACAGAAGCTGATGTAAAATTGCCGATACATCGGGGCATTATCCCTAATGAAAGCAATTAAATATCGTTTTCATCACAGCCTAATAAATTTTATTGATGCTTATTTCCTCTCTTTTTCTTAACTGCTTGATTCATACGTAATCGTAATGTTTTCTTTAACAACTTTTCTTAATCATCTATGCCAATTCTTGTTGTCGGAATCGTAGCAAAGCAGCCGCCATGTTTTTTTTTCAACTTTTGCCAATTCTTGTGTTGTCGGGACAAGGTGAAACGGAAATTTGTGCATCACAGTCTGATCCGTTAACGGAGTTTGGGATGAATTAGTATAATAAAAAAGGGACGTTCTTCCTTTGAATTTAAGGAAATTGCTAACATAATTGAATTTAAGTTTGGAAATTGTGAAAATGTAAATATTTGATGAGTGACACAGATATTTAAGAGCATAACTATGATTTTATCAACCATCGCCACCAACCACGAATGACTCTTCAGTTTTTATTTTCCGGAAAAAAACTTCGTTATACTGAGTAAGTTTCCGGTATGCCCATTGCCGTTATATAGAGGGAGCACTGTAATTAATAACAATCATCGTTTAAAATTTTGATTTCTCGTAGGAGGTTTTCGTAAAATCGAAACCATTTTTCTTCCAGCAAATGGATTATTTTTCTAGGGCTGTTACTGTTTAGCTCTATTATATTTTAAATTTAATACAACTTAACTTAACGAAGACTGAACAAATTTTCAGCCCATCAGCAGCTTACAACATACGGTATAGCTGCCGAGTTTGTCTGCATACACTGCGTTTCCGGAAGCTAACCTCGGGTCATTGCTTTCATTTCCTCTTGATTTAATTCCTTGGTCTAACCGTCCTAACCGAGAAAAAGACGGTTAGTCCAGTGAGAAATTACGTCATCATCCTCTCACCGGTGAGGGTTTTTGACCAAAGCTAGGATCTGTCGGTTCCATCCGATCACGTGATTAAGCAGGGCTGTATTGGGTCCGACGCCTTAGTTGACAATGGCTTCTGGGATAGCAATGGCAGTGAAAGTTCTTAAAAAAGTTAATTTTTACGTAATTTCTTATGTTAATAAACATTTTTTGAACTGTAATAATAAAAATATTCGTTTAAAAATAAAAGAGGTGACCATGTTACACGTTGAATATGAAAACTTGCCGATCTTGTGTTTAGCTTAAAATGGACGGGTTCTTAATGGTCGCTCTCAGGAGGGGGGAGGGGAGATCAAATTTTTTTTCCAAATCTGAACATTACGAATATAAGACCCCCGTTTTTGACACTATTTTTGCGGAAAAAAAATTTGTCTTATATTCAGGGCAATATGGTACAGTTGTATATTAAAAAAAAAGAGGGGGGGGGGCCGGGGTAATGTTTTGTAAAAAAAAAATTTTGCATCCAATATTTCCATTTTTTTCAATAATTAATTGTTGTTGTCTATAATTATTTTAAACTTTCTTCATTAAAGAATACAATTTATTAAGAAATATTTTTTTTCTTACTTGGCAGGCATGATAAAATGAAGCAAGGACCAAAGCTCCTTAAGGGAATTCTGTAAAGGAGTTCCTGTAATTAACAACCGATGATTGGTATCAAATTCCATTAAAGATTTGTATAGAAGAGAATCGTCATTTTTTAATCGATGTGCTTCATCTACTATTAAACTTGCCCAGCTAACATTGCCTAAAAAACTCTACAACGTAAAAAAAATATATATATAAATTAGAAAAGTAACGAATTTTAGATATGGAGGGTGAAATTGGAAAAACTATACTTACTTTATCTTTTAATAAAATTTCATAAGTAGTAAGAAGTACATTAAACTTTAAGCGCTTATTTCCAGGATGACACCATTCATATTGGCGAATCTATTTGAACAAATAAAAAGTAACAATTAAAATTTTTTTCTTAGAAGATAACCAAAAGACTATACAGGATGTCCATAAAAGGTCTGACACATTTTATCTGTGTACTACCTAAAAACTAATAAAGATAAACAGAAACTGATTTCAATAAATGAAACTGTAACTGAAAAAGGTTTTATTAATAGACCCAAGTTAGTAGATCCCAACGTGTCCTCCTTGGATCACATGGAGGATATCCAGCCGATAATCAGTTTCTTGCCAAGTTCTTTTGAGCACATCGACATCCACCTTGTTAATAGCAGAGACAAATGAAAGAGGCTGGCAGTGCCCTATTCATTTCGCTGAGCGCTGCTGGTGCCACCGGAAGTGCAGCAATCGCCATGTCGTGAGTGGCAAAAACCTACGGCGGCGTATGTTCTCAATGTAATTTCAGGAGGTATTAGTAAGCATAACCTGTTTTCCGATTTTTTTAAAAAAAACTTTATTGGATTAACTAACGATAACGTATACTTTTAATGACTTTCAATAGCCGATTCAATGCCTTTCGAATTTTTAAAAGAGCACGTACAACTCGCAACTCCTATCGTTATAAAGGAGGCTTAGCCAGAGACAAGTGAAAGCATAGATGAAGAAAAATGGAAGAAGCAAAGTTATTTCTTCATCCATAATGAAAGTAAATGAAACTATAGTTCATTCAACAAGAGAAAAACAGGGTGTGTCACAGGAAGTTTCAGATTAGCCAATCAGAGAAAGGGGGCCTCATGCGCTTAATCACTTCTGTCTCATGTCTCATTGAAGAAGCGCTTTATAATATTACAGCAGAAGCTTTAATATTATTCAATTGCTTTGCTTTAATTATAATTAAAAATGTTGTACCCTTCATAAAATTATCTTTTAACTCAATTTTATATATATCGTTGTTCGAGATTCCCTGGGCCTTTTCTTTCCAGGAGTCGAAAAGCGAGGAGAGGGGGGGTGGTAGCTTCGCATGAAGACGCTTCGTTTCCTTCTTGAACAATTGTTCGAACGCAAGAAAAAGAAACTTGCGTTGCCTTGGAAGTTTCTTCTATCAAAGCAGATGAGCTTTTAAAACACTATTTTCCTTTAAAGTAGCAAAATACGTTCCACACAAATCTCCCTAGCCTGGCTGGGAATAGTTTTTCCTTGTTTGGCTGAAGAGTTGTTGCACGGGCGTCGCCATTACAAATTGACTTGTGCAGCCGCTGAAGGAGAGATCCCACAAAGCATTGTGGATGAGTGAGTAGTCGATATCAGACCGGAAACACACCCTGTTTTTCTCTTGTTGGACGAAGTATAGAGGAAGGATGAATTTTTTTCCCAATCTTAACTGATTTTTATTATTAAAAAAGTTGATTGTAACTTAATCAGTTTTTAATACCTAGTAAAGATTTTCATTTGTATTGCTAAATAAAAAGTAAATTTAAAGCCTCTTCATACAGCATTACCAATGGAGTTTCGAAAATAGCTTCAGTTACACAAAAAATTTAAATTGATTTATTCTTTATTGATTTTTAAATATAATAAGTCGTGATAAGACACTGCGTATATTTTCTCCACTTATTTTTTCTGTCAGCCGCTTGGTTTCATGGTGATATCGAATATTACAATATGTGATGACAATAAGTCGAAGCACATGATCATCAGAAGGATTCAAATGAATGGAGAGTTAAATTAGTGAAAATATTAATTTTGTTTTTATTAGAATTTTGATAGGCGTATTCAATTTAATTGCTATTTGCTCTCCTGGATTATAAAATTCACTCCTAATGATTTTTTCTGAAATTTTGCACAGGTTTACTACATCTTTCGATGGTGTGATTAGGCCTCTTTATTTCTTATTATTATTTCTTATTAAGGCTGTGGCAGCTCTTATATTGCTCTTTCAACGTTTCTTTACATTGAATGCAGATTATAGATTTAATTGCAGACCTAGAAACGAATCCTGCTGAATCACAATATTTTGACAAGATTTTAATATCAAGGATTGGATAATATTGAGACGCATCATCTGATATGGATTCATGATTATATTCATCAGAGTTATACATGAATTAATGTTTTGTGCCCTGCACTCAATTTTAACCTGGTAAATTTAATGCCAATCAATTTGTCATTAATTTAATGTAACCAGTTTAATAAAAAATGCTGTATAATTTTATTGCCAAAATAAAAGATGTATCCACTCTTTACGAAGAATGTCATCCTTTGGAAATCTACAGCACAAATGTTTCGTTTTCTAATTTTTTGTTTAGCTTTGAAATAGCTATTATACACGGGTGTAAGAGCTTGGTGCTTATTTCTTGAGTGACAGTTTTTTTTGTTTTTTTTTAATGTATTCATCACAATAAAAACGTTTATACCTATGTTTACTGAAATATCAGATGTTTATACTATAAAAAAATTTAAAAGCTGCGTCACAAAATTGTTTTAAGATAATAAAAAAATGCAATTTTAATTTTTGTTAATCTGATAATAATGGAATACAGTATTTGTAAAGGCAGGACATTTAAACTGGAAGGATATTTAAAAGTTTAACTGCTATCAATAAACAAACCTAACATAATTTGTCAAATATTAGCTAATTGATTTTAAAATATTAAATTAAAAGAAAACTTGGTAACCTAAAATATTTTTGAAAAGGTACTTACATTGTTTTGTTTTCGTTTTTTGTTAAATTCTCAGTTCAATAAAATAATCAGTTTATTAATCCAAATATTGTAATAAGCAATTAACTAATAATATAATTACTTGTGAACTGAAGTATTGGATCTTTTAAAAAAAAGCGATTTGAACAATATGTATGAGAATGTCGTCCAATTAGTTATTAGAAAGGGGGAGTATAATTTGTACATCTCGTACAAATCAACAATAATTTGGATTATAATTAGTGAACTGTATATTTTATTTTATTAACTTTCAAATTATAATTTACAAAGGAGAATTTTCCTAGTTGATTGTTTAATATAACCCCTCCTCCTTTTCCATTTAAACTTTTTTTTTAATTTATGTTTAAGAATAACTTTATTTATCACCAAATAACTTTTTAAATAATCTCCCAATCCCTAAACCTAGAAAATGGAGCAACATTGTACTTTTCTTTGTTGATAACCTTGAGGGCTATAACTCTTTTCTTTTAGTTAAATTTTTGTTTTATCAAATGTAAAAAAAAACCAAAAAAAAAAAAAAAAACACACAATTAAATTTTGTCCGTTATATTTTAAATGATCCCAGGTTATGTTAGAGAAAATGAAAAAAAGCAACTTATCCCAACTTACCGTGTTCCTACTGCTAATATCTCCAATATATACAACAACATTTAATTCTGGATACCATAACTCAAATTCTTTTTGCCAGGCTGCCATCGTGGATAAGGGAACCACCAGGAGAAAAGGCCCGTATAGCTGATGTTGGTTGTATAAATAGGACAGGAAGCAAATGGTCTGAATAGTTTTACCAAGCCCCATCTCATCAGCAAGGATAACGCTGTTCTCTCTTGATAAGGAAGAGAAAAAATACATACAAAAATAATAATGTAATAAAAATAATGACAATGTTTGAAAACTCTCGATAAGATCAAAGCAGCACACAATCATTACTAATAATTAAATGCAATTTTTAAACTTACTTGCACCACGAATGGACTAGCCAATTTAATCCATCAAGCTGATAATCCCTTAATTCTAATTCATTGGCACCTCCCATATACCTGGGTTGAGATTTCATGGGAGAAAATTTTGGACGGACTTTTAATACCTATAAAAAGATTTACGTTGAACACTTCAAAGTAGCTGAAGTTAAATGTACACAAACATTAACAAAAACTCGACAATTCCCCTTACCTTACTAACTTTTGTAGGAATTTTCTGAGACCTTTGACGGTTATAATAATCTTCAATATATTGTTTAAATTTACGATCTATTAATCCTCCATCTTCCCATGTGCAATCAGAATAAGGAAGTCCTTCCCATTTAACCAGATAATCGGGATGATCTGTATCGCCTTTAGCATTTGAATGTGCTAAAAAATTGTAATTATATATTGCGTTTATGTGATGTAACTAAATCAAATCAAGGTAAATACTGTACATTAAATATACATTGCTAATGTTTGGAGTTAGGTTATTAAGAGAGAGAAAGAAAAACAACTTTGGTCCAATGCTTCATAATGATTTATTTCATTGCAAAGATGCTCGACAAATTGACAAATTTTATTAGAAGCGTTCAAAAATTAGCTACATTCAAAAACTCTGTATTAGTCGTGTTACGTGTGTCGTGTTCAGCTAAAGCACGACCCATGCTAGAGGTATTTTTTTAATGAATATGTGTTGTTTTAGAGATGATTGGCATACGGCGTGCACCATCACAGCGATAGAGCATAAACGCAGCTGAATCAACGATTCTATGACTATTCAAAAAGAGATGCTAATTGAAGAAGCTTTTCGCACGTCTAAGAATACCATGTTTATACAAAAATTCATGGTCATGATCATTTTACACATGTTCAAGGTGAACCAAGCTTTATCAACAAATCCATGTTTTCACACAGCAAAATCCTAATTACGATCAGTTACAATTTTTACCGCCAGATGGAGACAGTGGTGCTTTTAGCGATAGGCCCTTTTCTGCCGACCCAATCTTCACTGATTATCAAAAAAATTTATCTTGTTTCTTGAACAAATGAGAGCTCCTTTCACACAAATTAATCATGGCATGATGCTGGAATTAATTCGTATAACTACAGTCAGTGCAGAAAGTTTAGCCTCACTTCGTTTTTTGGGGTTGACAAAACATTCCTGAAACTTTGTAACTGTAATTTTTAATACTGATAACTAAACATACAAATGAATATTTTTAACCAAAAACACATTGTTTTAATGCTGCAATCTGAGTTTTTACAAAAAAAAAAGCACTTATTTGTGCATCAATGAGTATGCAAAAAGTTTAGCCTCACCCCCCCTCCTGCCCCAATAAATCAATGAGTACGGCCGAAAAGTCTTTCTCATTTTTTTTTATAAAGAGACTGACATCTGTCCTACATTAACATACGCTGTCAAAGCCATAGAAATTTATTTAGAACATTAACAATGGGGCGAGGGACACAATTGAGTGATGAAGAAATAGGGCAAATAAAAGCACTGCATAAAGGAATTTCTAACAGGGAAATAGCTCGTAGACTACAAAGAACCCCAAAGGTCATCAACAATTACATCAACAACAAGACACCTATGGGAAAACACAACGATCAGGCTAACCAAAGGTGATGACCGCTCGTGATGAAAGGAAGATCTTGAGGATGGCATCAAACTCCATTCTGTCTGCCAATCAGATACAAGCGCAGTCGGGTGTCAAAGCAAGAATGCAAACTGTCCAGCAATTTTTGAAGAACACTAAACAGTTAAAAAGAAAGAAAATGATCAGAAAACCAAGCCTCACTCAGCACCACCGAGACACCCAGTTGGGCTTTGCCAAGAACCACATGACAGAGTGGGAAAACGTGATTTTTTTTCTGATGAAAAAAAACTGAATTTAGATGGGTCCGATGGTTTTCGTTTTTAATTTCATGATCTCTGTAAAGAAGAGAAGATTTTGAGCCGCAGGCAAATGGCAGGTGGATCACTCATGGTTTGGGGGGGGGGGTGCATTGGAATGAGGGGGAAAAAAAAAAAAGTGACCTGGTGGCAGAGGCTCTATTGATGTTCTATCTAAACACTTCCCTGCATATGGTTCAATAATGGCTGGAAAAGACTGGATATTTCAGCAAGACAATGCACCAGTACACACACAGCCAAAGCAGTATCTGAGTGGTTTGCTGCCCAAAATATCGGTGGAAGGATGGATCATAATACTGTTCCTATTAACTAAACAGGTGGTGGCCTTACAGTATAACAGAGGGACATCAGGAGTTCCAACTAGTTTCGCTATTTATTCCCAGGTTGTCGAGTTGGAATATGTTTTACCCTGGCCAGTGCTCTCGCCAGATTTAAACCTTATTGAAAATGTCTGGGGAGTGCTGTCAAGGAAAGTGTATGCTGAAGAAAAGCAATATCAGTCGTTAAAAAAACTGAAAACTGCAGTACTCTCTTCGTGGGAAGAAATCCCTCAAGATTATATTGAAAAGTCGTATAAGTTCTCATAAACAAAGGAGCTTGGACCAAATATTAATTTAATTTCAATCATCAGAAATCCATTGCTGAATTTAGATTTTTAAGGGTGAGGCTAAACTTTCTGCATGCACAAAAAATGCTTTTTTTGTAAAAATTCAGATTGCAGCATTAAAACAATGCGTTTTTGGTTAAAAACATTCATTTGCATGTTTAGTTATTTTTTTTGCAAGTATGCAACTTCATGAAATTTATGGACAATGATTTTGGGTATATAATGTGCTTAAAAACATTGGCTTTATAATGCATATAATTGCATATTTTGGCCTTTAGTGCATATTCTTTGAATAAGAGCATATAAATGCATATTTTGTCCATTTCATATAAACAGAGTCTTTATTTTTAATCGACCCAGTTGTTTGCTTAGTGCTACCAATGCGTAACTTACAAGGACTGTAGATAAAACCCCCCTCCCACGTAACCACGTGGAGACATCGCCACGTTATGAGTGTTTCCCGCCAGTGACGACAGGTGGTGCTACAGTCGAGACAGCAATGACCAATCAGAAACGTGCATTAGTGCATGGTACAATAGAAGATTTCTTGGGCTACATAAGGAGGGGTCGGAACAAGTATGGCATCTCCAACCTAGTTCAGCTCTAGTACTAACACCAGGGACCTTCTGCCTCATACTGCTTCATCAAGACATCGGACCGTGCCTGCCACCTGCAACAATTTATAGACCATGCCTTTATATTAATTGAATCATGTATATTTTAAGAAATTCTTAGAATGCCAAAGTAAAAATCATCGCAATCCTTCTTGCTTAGACAGTGGATGAAAGCACTAGACATCGAGGAAAACGTTTTTACAACTGATGGAAAAGTGATATTTTGTCAACTCTGTCAAAAACAGGTAAGTTCAAAGTTTAATTCATTCAAACAATATTTTTATTTCAAGAAGCACTTAAGAAAAATTTTACTAGTCTTTTAGGGGGAGTCGAGCTTGAGAAAACCGAATCGTTTGTCAAAATTCGAAAATTAGAAAAAAAAATTTTTATCATCTTTTCTATTATCGATCTGCGTATTTTTTATTAATTTCACTATAATCGCAATCAGAATAGTTTTTCAAACCCTGTACTTCAAATTTCAATCCAAGAACATATATTATCTGTAGGCCTAATTTTCTGTTATGACAGGGTGACTAGCGAAAGTCAGGGAATTATACAAAAAATCAGATTTTACAAAATCAGCAAAAAAAATGTGAATAGGAACGAAAAATTTGAAGAATGTCAATAATATTTTATCGAGATAAATATTTTTGCTGCTGATGGTTATGGAAAAATCATGGAATTTTACGAAATCGTTTTGCTAGACACTTGCAAAAGGGATCCGGACATTTGCCCCAAACTGCTTATACCACTTCTGCTTATGAGATCGGAAGATAGTAAAACCAACTCCCCTTAAGAAATTAAATAATATGGAACTCTGAAAATAATTTTACCTTCTTTTGTACTTATCTGTGTTTTTTATATGGTATTGTAGGTTCCATGCACTAAAAAGTTCCACTGCACCATGTACCTCGTGTGAAGTTGAACGAACTTTCTCGGTATTCAAGAATGTATTTTCAACAAATAGACAAAATTTTACTCCAGAAAACTTAGAAATGTATTTAATAGCAAATTGTGCAGCAAAAACCCTTAATAAATGATTTTTTGAATAGTCACTTTCTTGTTCAAAATTAATTAAATAAAAAAAAACACTTCCATTATTCTAAACAACCATAAGTTTTTAATGCATATTTAAGTGCATATTTCCATTATTTTTAATGCATATTTGCATGCATATTTTGTTGTTTTTTAGTGCATAAAAATCCACCCCCTGGTTATCAGTATTAAAAATTACAGTTACAAAGTTTCAGGATGTTTTGTCAACCCCAAAAAACGAAGTGAGGCTAAACTTTCTGCACTGGCTGTGTTTAGCAAAGCGACGTTTTTCTGCCATTACTTCTCTTTAAGAGCGGAGGAGCAATGGCACAATGAAAAATGCGTGCCAGTGCAGTGTTAAGAGAACTAACATGAACATGGATGAAAAAAGCCTGTGCTCTGTGCTAAGCGTTTTCCATTAAGTGACGTCAGATTTTAGCAACATTACACATTTAACACAACTAGCACAGAGGTTTTTAAATGTAGCTAGTAATTCACCACAATTTATTTCTCTGAAAGTGTGGAATATATCACTTGGCAATTCCGGCATCACACTGCTATAACTGTCAATTCTACTACTCATTTTTCAAAGAAACCCATGTTTCTTTGGTTTTATGCCAGTGTTCTGGAAAAGCATGTATTTTGCCATACTACTATTCTTGATTCTGCTCATGCAACCACTTTTTTCACAGCATACACAATATCGTCACCCGACTCAAATTGCATCCTACGGTGTGAATTTTCCTGACACTCCATGAGATCCATTCATCCCAACACCTTCTCCTTTGGAAACGAGAAACTTAATCACAGAACGCTCCATGTAACATGCATTGAAGATTATCATTAAAGGATGCAATAAAGAATGTTTGAGAGTGTCCTGAAAGAGTGTTTGACAACTCAATATCACTCTGCAGGCATACAAGAATACCATGTATAAGGAGCGTTCAAAAAGAAACGAGCTGGAGGCCTAGGAATAGAAACCATACCTGTATGTCAGAAGTATTGGCCCTGGCTGTTCAGGCACTTGTCCCACTGCGACACAAGGCGGTGAATGGGCTATCTTGTAAAATTCTCAGGGCTGCGTTCTGAACAGTTCCACACGTACTTCTTGACGTTGTCGTCAGAGATGAATCATTTGCCCCTCAGAGCCTTTTTTAGGGGACTAAAAATGGCATAATCGCAGGGAGAGAGGTCTGGACTGTACGGAGGGTGACTGAGAACCTCCCACTTGAATTTCTGCAAGAGTGCAGTGATTGAGTTGGCCGTATGAGGTCTTGCATTGTCGTGGAGCAGAATGACCCCACGGGTGAGCTTGCCTGGTTGTTTCGATTTGATTGCTTGGCGAAGGGTGGTCAAGGTTTGCGAGTAACAAACAACACTTCTTTACTCTTCTTTTGACGCCTCCATTTCACCTATTCACTGCTTATACAACGCGAAAAACTGTTGGACGATTTATGCTTGCTTCTGCTTCCTTTGTATAGTCGCGTGACTTCCACCATCACCCTCTAGCGGCAGGCTGTGAACTTCCGCGCTCTTGTCGGAACCATTCTATCATTAGTTTGCACATTCCAGACTACGGCTAGTTTCTTTTTGAATGCTCCTTATACCATGTTCAGTTAAGATCACTTACAGTGCTCCCACTAGCCTATTTTAGGAGGGCGCTGCGCCCTGCCGCGACAGTTTGCACCCTGCCACAAGAGTAGTGCGCTCGTTCCCAAAAACAGTGCTTTTCCGCGAAAATAGTGCTTATCATGTATCCTTCCGCCTGATTTTATAAAACAGAAACCACACAATTAGGCTTATACATTTTGTCATATACAGGGTCGCAAAAAATGTACTAACACTTTGAATGACTATAAAAACATTATTTATGAACATAGAGACAAGTTTAAAGGCTTGAATTACAGAAGACAAGTGTAATTAAAGAATAATGTTCGCAAATGTTCAAATTGGTGACCTTTTTGACACTTCAAGATGTGATGTGGATGCCATTTTTGAGATAAATTTTGAATGTGTCCCAATTTGCATATTTGGGATGATGAAAAGTGCACCATGGGATAGGCCACCCACAACTTCCTATTCATTGGATTCATCAAAATTGACATATCTGCTTCGGTTCAAAAAATAAAAGGGGGGTTCAGACTTTTGTATTCACCCTGTATATATAATTTCATTCCACTTTGAGCCTTGCCCTTGCCCCCTTTCTCCATGAGATGCCTTGACACTGCATTATGTGCCCTCTTGGTGCAGTTGACACCCTGCCCTCTGTCAATTCTAGTGGGAGCACTGACTTATCATCATCTAATCACCTGTATCAAAAAACATTACCTCCCACAAAATAGTCTATATTTACAGATGTATTAATCAATTTTAACAGTTAAATTAAAAAAGTAAATGAATAATAGATAAAAAATTTTTATAAATTACCAATAATGCGTTCTACTTTCATGTAATTTTTCAAAAGTAATTCGGACATTTCACTTTGGCACTCATAATATTCAATGTCTTCTGGCGTTGCACTATCTTTCCTAAAATAATTTTGAAAATATCATTATTATTATTATTATTATTATTATTATTATTATTATTATTAACAATATGTAAATAATCTTATTAGTTGTTATAGTTGTTACTTATTAAAAATCTTATTAAGTTTAATCATATTCTGGGGGAAGTGATCCCTAAATGTAGATTTTTTTTTTTACTTTCACAAATTCAAAAAATAAAATGAAAACAATTTATTATGATTGCACATGCATTTTAACAACGTATCATAAATGAGCATCAATGCTAAGTTTTAAAAATGCAAGGATTGTTCAAGAAGCAATGCACCACAATTTATTTCTATGACAAGAACAATGCTATGCGGCTGAAATTTTGAGGAGTACTGCCTCTTGTGTACTAAGTTACAAATTCTGCCGCCAGATGGCAGTGCGTTTGCGGATGTTAAAAATAGCATATATATCAGTGATGCATGTTGCAAGCAGCGTGCTGTGATTAAATTTCTTGTTTTTGAGGAAGAAAGTTTAAGTAATATCTGTAAATGGTTGTGTAATATGTACGGAACTACTACTGTCGACATTTGGCAAAGATCATGATCACTGTGTTTTGGAACATGAAAGGCATCTTTTTGTTGGACGTGATGACTGAAGTATCCACCATCAACTCAAATGACTACAACACTAGGTTGCAACGACTAAAGAAGAACTTTCAATGTGTTCAGTCTGAGAAGAGTTTCAGCACGACGAGGCCCCACGCCAGTCTGCGGACTCATGAGGCAATCACAAAACTTCACCATGTTGCCTCACACACCCTATAGTCTGGACTCGATACCATCAGGCTTCCACATGTTTAGCCCTTTAAAAAAATGCGCTCCAAGAGATCCAAGTCGAGTCTGATGACAACGTCGTGTGTGCTGTGAAAAAGTGGTTGCATGAGAGAATCAAGGATGATACAGAGGGATAATAAAGCCAAGGAAAACAAAAAGGAACTTTCTTTGAAAAATAGTCAGTAGAAGTGACCGTTGTAGCAATGCGATACCTGAATTGCAAAGTTCCATATTTTCAGAGAAATAAATTGTGGTGCATTAATTTTTGAATGCTCCTTTAGAAAAATAAAGATTTGTGATATACATTTACTCATAAAATAGCAAATAAATACACAAAATGGTTCTATGCCTCATTTCATAAGCAATATATCATTAAATTAAGTCAAATAAAAAGACAATGAAATTTCATTAAATCAAACAAGACAATGAAACATGGAACAATTCCTCCGCTCAAATTACGTGTATTATATAAATATATAACATTCTTACCATTGCTTTAGTTCATCTTCGCGCTTCATGAAATTTTCCAATTTCTTTATACCACGAACTTTTTGTTCACGAAGCGTTGCTTCAGATTCCCATGTGTTGTGGATATGAGACCAGCCTTTCCACTTGATTAGGAATTGATATTCCTTTTCTTCTTCAAGGCAATCACTAACACCAGCATTAGGATCACCTTGTTCTTCAACTGCATATACTGTCGTGGGGGCACCAGTTGCTAAAAATAAAAAGTTTGATCTTATTATTGTGAATGGATGTTTTTTATTAAGTCCATTTAGTTTCAGATAATTTTACGGTAAAATAAAGGTAAAAAGCTATCACGCATCACTTCCGTTTATTTTTAATGTGTTTTTTTTTTTAATTAGCATTTTTTGTGATTTTTCCTTAATTTATGAAAACCAGTGTAACTATCTGATCAACCATAGATAAGAAATGAATAACACCGAAAATTTTTACAGAATTATTATCCTCATCCACTTTTGATATAATCAGAGTACCAGTATTCATCGGGGTTTAAACACAAACTCAAGGAATATACCATCTATCTATTCAGATCGCTGGAAATTAGATGGTTCAACATCAGTAAACACATGTAGCTGAAGCTCATCCAAACTCACTAAACAAGATATGGACCAATGGATAGTAAAAAAAGCCTAAAAGATACCGTGGATACTTACTTAGAGGAAGGTAGGAGAATTGATACGCCACTATTCCACAAAGAAATTTATTCATCCATAGATGTATACATTTTGGTTGCAAAGCAACTTTCATTCAGTATAGGACGAGTTTTTAACCATCTTCTTCAAATCGTTTAATCGACACTGTTGGTTATGAACAAGACAGTTTGCTTGCAATTTCTATTTGGGACATCCCATTGTCATGAAATCCGATAATTTTTTTTTGGGTAGGCAATAATCGCGATTCACAGTATTTCCAATGTTAGACAGTAGTAACTTAGCGCACTCTGATTTCAGAGTATGTAAATGAGAATGAGTAATTATAATTTTTATGGGTCAGGTAACGTGTATTCAATCAAGGAGAGGGGTAGAAAGTATTAAATTAATCCAGAAATTTAAAGATTTTTAAAAAACAAATTACTATTCTAAACTTTCGGGACAGTTTTGGTTGTATTCTAAACTTTTGGGACATAATCTTTATCAAAATGTTGTTAAAAAACAACATCCTTTTTGTGCACGTCTATTATTTTAGTTGTTTTTTGTTGTAATGAGATGGCAGCTTCACTTTCTGTGTCAGAATAAAAGAAAAATGTTTGGATTAATCAGTTTAAAACTTTTTAAAAATGACCTCTTAGTAAATATCAAACTATTCTAAACTTTTGGGACAGACTATATACCAGGGCCCTGGATATTGTCATGATGAGACAGGTAGTGATGAGTTTGGAAAATAAAAACTGCTTCCTGCAATACAACAACTGACTTGTATAAGTTTTCTGCTGTAGGAAAGCCATGCTAAGAAATGGAAGCTCAGAAATATGAAAAGATACCAGAAAGTAATGCCTTCAAAGAAATTACAAAACAAGCAGGTAAGCAACTAAGTCCAGCTGATACTACACATCTTTATCTACTTTTCCACATAATCATTTTGACGATTTAGGCATTTATCCTAACACTGCACCAGTTTCAGAATACCACCCAGAAATCTCTTCATGGGACCAAAGAGATGGTAGTCCGAGGACACTAAGTCTGGACTGTAGAGGCTGGGCGGTCCAGAACCTCCCAACCGAAACAGACCAGTTTTGCCTTTGATGACGTTAGTCACATGCGGGGGTATATTGTCATAAAGAAATCTAACATCATTTACTCTTTCAAATTGCTTATCCCAGATAGCACACCACAGTTTAGTCAACATTTCACTGTTAAGTAGTGATATTGATGGTTGACCCATGAGGCATGAACTTTGCCAGTAAGATGCCTTGTTTATCCCAAAAAAAAGTAAGCATAATCTTCCAAGATGAAGGAGAAACTTTGAATTTTTTGCAAATCAAAGAATGTGGATGTTTTCACACCAAGCTTGCAGATTTAGGCTCAGATGTGAAGTGCAAGACCCAGGACTCATCTCCTGTGATAACAATGCCATTCAGAAATGTATTCCTCCTGGTTGTACCACTGCAGATGTTGCAGACTGTATGTCATTCTGTTGCCAGTCAGAGTGTTTGGAATCTAAAGCGAACAGACTTAGTGATATCCAAGCTTCTCATGCACCATATCCCATGCAGATCCATAGAATATGTGAAACGTTTCATTTATTTCTTTCAAGGAAATGCGACGGTTTTCTCCGATTGTGCTGTTAATGTCCTCGATAATGGCTGGTGTTGCTGCTGATGGAGGCTGCCCAGAACACTGTTTATCGGCAAGGCTAATTCTTCCTTCCCAAAATATTTCACACTTTTTGCACACACTGGAATAGTCCAGATAGTCGGCACTGTAAACTTCTACCATTTCCGCCATGAATTTCAGTGGGTTTCTTACCTTTTGCAAAAAGAAACCTTTAAATAGCTTGCTGTCCTTCCATTGCAATCGGTGTGATAGCAGCGGCCATTTGTAAAACGACTGATAGCACTTAAGTGTGCAGGAACAATTCGTTAAAAATATATGGCTCGTATATTACTAGCAGTAGTAAGTAGCAGTACTACTAGTAGTACAGTGCTCTCTCCACAAGTTGGCTATGTTGGTTCTGAGGCTTTATAGGCTTGCGGAATTTGCTGCCTTAGAGAAACTCAAAATGACAGATTTTATAATTTACATGTGGTGTTCTCCAAAAAAAAAGGGGAAGAGGCAAACTGTCAGAAACTTCTCGAAATGGAAACTTTAGAATTCTAAATTAATCTGATTTAAACTGAGATCAAGTAAACAAAATACTTTCAGGACAAAATACTTGTGACTTTATACCATTAATGATTATATAATGAGAGATACCTCCTTTCTTGCCAAGTCTATGGCATATGATTTTCTCTATCATTTCTGAATTGTCTACTTCAGGTTGTCCTGCGGTACCATAGTCAACTTCAATTAAATCATCAGAATCGGTTTCTTCAGCACTCTGCTCCTTGTAGCTAAGCAATAATATATTAAACATTAATTCCTTTTTAAAACAATCACTTCCACGAAAACATTAATGATCGCTACATACCTGACTTTTGCTGCAACTCGTCTTCCAGCATTCCGCCGACTATCAAGATCACTATCGGAATCTTCTTCTGATGAAGAGGAATGCCTGCGACTTCTATTATTTTGATTTTTACGTGGAGTTCCCTTTTTACTCGATGAACTGGACTTTGATTTGATTTTGTTCCCTACAAAAACAAACCATCTTGATTAAATACTATTACAAATGTTAGAAAAAAAAATTGCAATCAATCAGGTTAATTATTTTGATAACACCTAAAATTTTTTACTCTTTATAACTTTTTCAATGTCTTCAATAAATACAAGGGGGGGGGGGGTATTTTAATAGTGGCTACTATTTCTTTACGATGGATACGAGAGTATACAAGTTTCAAAAACTTTGCTATATGCAGTTATTAGTGCTATGTACAACCCATTGCCATCGATGTGGAAATTGTACGATGCGCTAGGTATTACCTGTTCTGTTGATAATTCAATGGAACCATCTATTGCTTGAAGAATAACTGGAACAAGTTTCCTAGTAAATGTCATGTACTGGTTTCTTCATCTTAGTAATCAAGCCAAAGTCATGGGGGCATAAGTCTGGGGAGTATGCTGGATGATAGAACTCCTTTGAGTTAGATCAAACATCCTAGCAATTCCATTTGATAGGGGGGGGGGGAAACCCAGCTACAGCTTGCACTGCATATGCCTGAGTATTTCCTGGTAAATGAGGAGTTGGTTCCACAGACCTGTATAGCCTTATTCTTTTTTTTCCCCCCCTAAATGCCAGTTGTAGATTGATCTGCAAAACTGAACAATAAAAGTGCACGTTCAATCTCTATCTAACTCCACTGCTCCAGTTTCAAAAACATCCTAACTACTTTAGAATAGGCTGTCGGCTCATATAAGTTTCTGTTCTTCCTGTCGCTGCATAAACACCTGAAATGGGAAGAGAGAATCTATATTTGTGCAGGATCAGCCAGAAGCCACACCTGCACAAAGCCACGCTATCCTCCCTGCATGATTTTATTATTAAAAAGCCCAGTGTATTAGAAGTTAACACTGGGCTTTATACACGACAACTTTGGATGACTCTGCACCAAGCCCTGCTTTTTCTCAGACCATGCCTGGCTTCGAGGTAAGTTAGGCACATAAAATAAGTATACATGGTTTAAGAAATATTATCTGGTTCCATTGTGGCTTCTCTATAGCGGTATTTCCATTATTGAAATACCCACCCTTACATATGAAGTCTTATTTTTTTTCCACATTATCTTACCACTTGCAGGGGGAAAACGATATTACAACATTTTTCCCACTGAATAAACAAAGAATTGGCAAACCTAAAGTACCCTCATTATACTAACAATTCATTAATACTACAAGTTTTGAAATTATTTCATAACAATCCACATTATTATGCATATACTCGCCAATTTCACATCAAAATAAAAACTGCAGAGAAAATGGATAAAAAATAAACGGTACAAGCAATTTTTGTACATTAAAAAGCTCTACATGTAATATTAGGTATTAAAAGCTTGTTCTTGTCAAAAAATCGTCGATGAAAAAATATGTTTTCCAAATTGGAGCAGTATTCTGGCTAAAAGAAGACGCCTGTGGAGCTGGTCCATTACCATACAGTACGGTGAGGAAGTGGGTGAACGCATTACTAGTCAATGATCGAGGGTGGACTGCTCATGAGCTTGCTGGTAAAACTGGTCTCAAGTCATACAGCCATCCTTAAAATCCTAAAATTTCGGCACTTCGGGTTCCTCATATTACACTTATGGAAATTGAAGCTTCCCAACTGTAAATGCTGCATAAACTTCCTCCCGAAGTAATCAACGGGCAAGTTGTAAATGGTCCATACAACTCAAAGAAAAGATAATAGTATACTGGAGATATACTTCATACAAATCATGAATAAAAATGAAAAATTCTGCAACCTGGACTTGAACCAGAGACCTTGCCTATCGCTGACAATGCTCTAACCAATCGAGCTGCTAGGGACAATTAACTGACAAGCTGTTACAAAGTGTCCAAATGCATTTCCTTGAAGTCACAAATTAGCTTAATTGGCAGAACAAAACACAACTGGATTTTTCCTTCCCTTTTCTCTTAGTATTCATGCTCCATATTATTTCTTGCAATACAACTTTTGTGAAGTCCTGCAAAGGAAAAGGCGTCACTTTCTGTCCACTCCTTCCATTATCCTCCATGACAATGCCCATTTTCATGTGGCTTGTGTTGTCTGTGACCTGCTCGCAGGATGGCATTGGGAAATGGTGCACCACCTGGCATACTCTCCAGGTCTAAGCCCCTATTATTTCCAAATCTTAATGCAGGTCATTAATTTCCATAATGTTCCCGAATTGAAACCTCCTTTTTTGTTTCTCCCAATTTTGTCACAGTTTCTTCTTTTTAATAGAATAAACGGTGAAACTGATTGGAATTTTCTTGTGTTCCTAAGTTACCGTACTGGAATGCAATGGCTTTAATCGCCTTCATCAAACATCTACAAATTAAAGTCTATTTTCAACTGAAAATACTTTTGTTAATTTATTTGAAACAAACTTTTTTTAAACTTTTACCTTTGGTAGGTGAAGAACGTGTTGGAATGCGGGAATTGCGTTGGGGACGCATCTTGTGTTTTGTAGGGCTGCTGTCGTCATCACTATCACTTCCGCTGTAACCAGATCCTTTCCATTCAGTTGAACTAATATAGATTTCATTTTAAATATTATAAATTTTCTAATAATACATAAAAATGCTAACACTTTCTCAAAAAAATTCATTTGATGACAGCAATTGAATTTGACAACCAATCTTGACATATAGTAATGAATTGGTCTTTACACTTATTTCTTAAAAGAATAAACAGATGTTTCACAAACAATTTAGTGGAAGAGAAACTACTGACTAGCTTTCTTCAAATCTACCAACTATAGTTGATCCAGGGAAAGATGGAGTGAGGGAGTGTAGGAATTTTGAATTGGCCAATCAGAGAAAGGTTGATTCTGCGATTAATCACTCCTGGTTTACAGGTCTTAATGTGAAGCGTTTTATCGATATTTTAACTTTTTATTTCGTAGTGAAATTATTTAATACTGTTTTCTTTAGATTTTCTTCTATTAACGCTGAAGTGCTTTTATCAGGATCCTTAAGTTTAAAATAGGAAAATACATTCCACACAATCTCCCTAGCTTGGCTATGAATAGTTTGTCCTGGATTTCCAAAAATGTTAGGTGTTGTAGATGAAGTAGCCATTATGTTCGCTGATCGCTGCATGTTGTGAATGGATTAACACCCGTGTAGATAATGAAAAAACCCCATAATTCCATGCGCGTCGATTACCTGACATGATTAATCGATATCAACGCTAAGCCACGCCTACTCCATCTTTCCCTGGATCAACTATAGTTGTTAATTTTTGTCTTCCACTTGTTGTATTGTAAAGCATCTACCTATTTCATAAAACACTGGTCTTTAACCATCTTACACCTGGCCATTTTTTGAAAAATGAAGCTATCAGGAACAAAAAGAATGTTGAAAATCAGTGACCAAATAAAAAAGTTACAGCTATGGAGGCATTACTTTTCAACCAAGACGCGTATATTAAACAATTTAGTTTTGTTCAAATTTATGAACCATTTTATTGAAAGTTTAAGCTCACAAACAATATTTTTGTGAAATGCTAATTTTCCGAGGCTGATGAAAAAACATTTCAGTTCTTTTTGCTTTCAAATTTTAATCTGGTACTTCTGAAAAACTAATTGCTATCCTAAAATATTTTTAGCAATGGCGACATGCGTGACTTGAGATAGGACTGAAAATTTTGTTCTTATATTATGAAAAATTTATACTGCAGTTAAAATACTAAATTTGATACATTATACAGGGTGTAACATAATTCAGGGACAATAAGTACCTAGCGTGATTCTTTGCATGATTATAAACTTGCAAAAGTTCCTTATCGAAAATGTTGAAAACTCAAAATTTAAATTGCGTCGTTACGTCATTTATGAACTTTCCGCACCAATAGTTCATTACATTCAAAGGGGCGATTACAATTAAATCGGCGACAATTGTTGAGATTAAATGACGTTTTCGACAGGTTTTCAGCAAACTTCGCATGATGTTTAGATCCTTAACATTTTGAAATTAACTTTTTAACAATTTATACTTTAAAATTACGCAAATTTAAACACCACCTCCATGCAACATATTATCTATACAGTGTGTGATCAGTTAACGAACAGTTCGGATAAGAAACAAATTGGATAACGAACACTTTCGCAAAAGATTTTTATGTTTGGATAACAAACACCTCACAGAAAAAACACTAAAAGAAGCAACGCTATGTGCAAGATTTGCAGAACTGTATTTTTCTGTCACTCTACGAACGGTTTACAGAACGACTGACAGTTGTATATATAACCATAAGTAGGATTTTAGGACTCGTAATTTCCCCAATGTTATGTTTTGCGTCCAATATGCACACAGATGTGATACTAGCACCAGCTGTTGGGCACTCATTGAATCGCTGTCAGTTGTAGAACAAAACAATGCACATTGGACAGATTCTTCAAGTCCCACAAACGAAAAAATAAAACTTGATTGATGAAAATGCAAGACTGCATATGTATGTATTATTGTCATGACATATAAAGAAATATTTCATTAGTAAGAGATTGTACAGTTTTTAATTTTTTGGGGTTCTCTCCAGAATGAATTACTCAAATTCTCATAGTAATCTATGATAAACCGATGATCGGTTAATGAACAATTCGGGTAGCAAACATAGTCTTGGAATGGATTAAGTTCGTTAACAGATTACCCCAATGTATAATGAAATAATTTTGTTGTCCCTTGAATTTCGTTACATGAAGGCTCCCTGCTGTAATATATTTAGGTATAAAAGCATAGTTTTATTTCTCAAAACGAGCTAATGCAAAATATTATAACCTTTTTCAACCAGAAAAGAACATTTAATCAACAGAAAATTGAATAAACGAAGGGACTGTTTTGACCAATCACACTGCTCTGTGATTTGATGGCACATTAGAGAGATTGAGTGAAGAAATACTCATCAGCCTCATGGTTACTAGGCTGCAAACTAAATGTCCAACAAATTGTAAATATTCAATTTTCCTTAAATTCTGTTAAAATTAAATTTATTAAATTTCTTCCATATAAGTAAATATGCTTCTATGATAATTCTCCTATCATAGAAGCACATGACATTTCTGCAAATAAAATACTCTATAATTTGATCAACTTACTCTTTTCGTTTAGTTTTCGGCTTTTTGCCTTTTTCACTGGTATCAGAATCATCACCGATATTGTAGCGTTCTGGCTCCTTTCTAGATCTTCCTGATCGACGTACACCATAAACATCTGGATACTCATCCCACATCTGCTGAATTTTACAAAATACCCAACAGCGCAAGTCAGTAAAGAAATCGTTTGATTTTCTGTATAAATTTTTTATCTTTTTTTAATTGTAATTAATTAATTGTAAATAAAATCATGCTATAAAACAGTTAATTTTAAGAAATTCATCTTAGATATCAATTTGTCAAAGTTGAATGAAATACTAATATAGAATAATACCGGCTTTATATCCGCTTTCTTTTTGGAAGGTGTTCTCGATGAATCTTCGCCTGGTGATCCTGACTTTGACTCCGGAGACCCTATGTCCTGCGACTTGCTCAGTTCACTAGAATCCAATCGAGATGATTTTCGTGTGGAGCCGCTCTGGTATGATTCAGAACCGGATTCACTGCCAGAGTTGGAGGAAGAGTCCGAATCAGATTCTGATTTTGAATCAGAACCCGACGTACCACCACTCGCCTCACTAATGACGGGGGAAAGCAATTTTGGGGGGGGGGACAGGAAATTCGGGGCAGGAGAGGGTTTAACCAAAACAAAGCATGCATCAATTAATAAATGAAAAAAATTAAAAACCAAAATAAAATAAAAACTTGGGCAATGCAGAGTAATATGAAGTGGCACTTCTTCATGTGTTCAGAAAAGAATAAAAAGGAAAATAAAAATTTCACAAAAGAAAAACCAAATAAACATTGAAAAGAAAATCAAGAAAAAAAAGGCCATTTTAATAAAATAAAAAAAATAATAATAATTAGGATCTTTAAAACCGGGGAATATGCATTTAGCTTTATACACTGGGGACACCAGTAACAGGATAATTGGGGTCCAATATCTCATTTTATTGACTCACCCTCACTTTTACTTTTAGTCACTATTATTATGTGACAGCCTTCCAGTTGTATAGCAAAGATCTCAGGAATGTAGTAATTAATATTCCATAACAGGTAAATAAGCCTCAATGAATTTTATTTACTACATTTACTTAAAAGCATTAATCAATGACAGAAAGTAAAATAAACACATAATAAAGCACCATACAAAATATATAAAACTTATATATATAGATGTAGTGAGTAAATGATCAGGTAAAATTATTAACTTTTATACAAAAGCAAACAGATAATCAATTCTGCCACTAAGCAGAACTATCTCTGCTGCACTGTCTACCATTGCAGTCATTTGACTTGTGTGGCCTTATATGCGGCCTTATACGTCGTTTTCTGCTCAAATACCTTTTCAAATGAGTCCAGGTAATATATGTGTGGTAATAGGTTCTCAAAATGGCTATCGCATTCTCTACGTATGGAAAATTGAAGAATGCACTGAACACCCAGGTTAAAAGCAGTAAATGTGCTTGCTCAGTCTCCTTCAAGCTTCATAAATTTCCGATGTGAATAAAAAAAAAAAAAATTCTTAATTTGCAAAACATTTTATTTAGATTTTACAAAACTCACAACAGGGTTCGCGCTTACTCACAATTTTCACGTCAAATGAGCAGTTTTGCTAAAAATTGACTCGTGATTTTTTGACCAGCGAGTCAAAATTGTTAAATTTTGAATATCATCGGCTCATATCCTTCTCACCACATTTTAACCTCACTTCATATTGTTCATGCGGTCTTGTTTAAATTTCTAATTAACTATAGCATCAACTAGACAGATTCTAGTTACATGTAAAAATATGGAAATTAAAAATAATTTAAAATTTGACTCGCAGTTTTGAGGCTTGGGAGTCAAATTGACTCGTAGATTTTTTTGTCCTAGTGCGAACCGCGTCACGATATTCATAATTCACATTTAAAATTCCTTGGTGAAAATCTGTTACAATACATGGTGGCATACATATAAAATAAAATTGCCTTAAATGATTTACATGTTTTTCAATGTACTCATCATATCGTATGCAGATAGTTTTCATTTCGCCATTTGTCCATTCAAGAAAATAGTAAAGTTCTCATTTCGTGCAATAAGGCTATACAGTAAAATCACCTTACAACATATCTCACCTTAACGTACTTTTCAAAAAACGTTCATATTGAAAATCCCTGGCAGAAATCCTATACTGATGTTAAAAAGTTTCAGTTTAACGTATCTCAAATTAACGTTCCTTATGCAAGTTATCCCCCTCATTACAACGATCTTAGATCGAACGCCTTGCTCTGATTGGTCAACACCTGTAAGTTTCAAAGGCGTTGGTTCTTTACTACATGTGTACAAGATCAACGTCAAGGCATCGATGCTAATAGAAATCCTCCAGGAATGCCCACTAAAATATAATTTAGGCATAGGCAGAGAAAAGAAAAGATAATTTTGTTGATAGCACATCTCGTTAATGTACGTTTAAGCAACATCCGATAGAGTTCCTTCCACTGAATTGCACATCTACATTACAACTGCTGGACCAAGTTATCATAAAAATGTAAAAGACATTTTCGCAAAGTTAGTGCAGCAAATTTTGCTTAAAGAACGGCTGCGAATTGAAATCAACAGTGATAGCTAACGGTATTCGCATTGTATAATATAATGTCCTTTATTCTGTTACCTTTTTTGTGATTAAATTGAAATATATATCATTCTAAATCTGATACAGTGTATTTAAGAGTTTTTATATGTATGTACTGTATATGTGGTACAAAAGCAGTATTGTACTATATTAGGTAGCCTGGACAGAAATATATAAAAAGGACGAAATATCTGATTCCTCAATAATTACATATTGGACTGTACAACGTGGCCAAGATCTTCTCTTTCGTTTTTCCATAACATGCTAATTATGCTATGATTGTGGAGCTGGAGACTCAAATAGTTAAACTTATAGTTGCCTAATAAATCATTTTTTACTCATTAGTTTGCATAACAATAATCAAGTTATAGAAAAGATTGTGTGTAATGAAAACTTCACTGCAAACTTACCCTGATCATAACTGAAACAACTAGCAACTTTAGCAGGAAGTGCAATACTTTTCAATCACAAAGGAATTCAAGATTCAGAAAGGAATTTGACATGGAATTTTCACGCCTAAAGGCCTGAAATAACCAATGGACGTGTAATGGTTAAGTTTTGTAAATCGAGCAACAACTGAGCACTTAGAAGACACATTTGTCATTGGTTTTTGGTGAAAATCATCACTACAAAACCATTTGTCATTGGTGCAAAAATTGTCTACACCTCTCAGCAAGAACTCAATTCACTAATAGAGCCATTTTAATGTTTTGTTTTGCAAAATTCTTTTACCTGGGGATTAGTTGACAAGATATGACACAGACAAAGAGGAATAGTAAACATGATGACAAGTGCCAATGATTAAATTATTACTTCTATTCGTTCTACTCTGCAGATTGGATCTTGAACCCTGTTTCAACCCGTTTCTGTGCACGATATCGCAACCCATCATCGATTGCACCTTTCAGGTGCGATTATTATAACAACCATGCTTTTTCCCATAAGCTTTGTTCATGACTGTGTAACACTTATTCTATTTTTTGAAAAATCGGTAAGTAGATCAAGGGAACAAAATCTGATCTGCAGAGTATAAATACAACGACAGCAATAAAAACTCAGTTTATCCAACAACAAATAATAATACGCATTTAAATAAATAAAACAATTAATGCCATATTTATATGTCACCGTATTTTGCGGACTAAAAGGCGAACATGTTTTTCAAGAATTTGGCTCTGTGACCAATACAGTGAATGAGATTTATATATGAAATTTATAAAAAAATTCCAACATTTCGTCTCAATATCTTTAAAAAGATCAATTAGTAGCATATCAAAAATGCAGAATAGTATCCCTTACTTCGTTACTGATATCATTAATGTCTTACTTTTTGAACATATGAATTACGGATTTCAAGTAGAAATACAGTTCTCAAATTACGGATTTCAAGTTTGTGTTGGCAAACATGACAATTGGGTGGGCATGTTAAATTGCTAATAAGAAAACCTGAAATGTGGCTGCTAAAAGAAGGCAGAGCCTTTATTTTTTACTTATTGGGAGTTATATATTGCTTTTTCAAAATGTTTCTTGAATTTTCGCTAGTGCGACTTATAGTCCAGAAAATATGGTACTAGAGGCAACAGATTTTTACTTTTAATCTTGATTACGGATATAATTGATTATAGGTTGACAATCTATTATCCAAAATTCTGAAATCAAAATTTTTCATAATTTTTTACTAAATATCTAGTACCTGAGAAGAATATAAATAAGGAAAAATTAATTAATGAACACATTAAATATAAATGCTCTAATTTACTAAACACTAAGTTTTGGGCAGTTTACATAATTTAGTGTTTCCAAGCTTTGTAGAATCAATGAATAAAATATTCTACATAATAAAATATAATTTAGAATGTGCTTGTTAAGCACAATTACCAAAATTAAAATATCAAGGTGCAGTTAAATGAAAGTAAACCAATGCAGCACTATCTTAAAAGAGTACAGAGAGCATGCTCTGACTTTGAAATCTATACTATGACATTAATTTGAAATCTCCCAGTAACATCACAAAATAGCCAGAATGAATTGTGATATGGAATTTACCTTTAACGGCAGAGAAAGACTTCGAACTACAAGACATCCGAGATATGAAACACTCGATGCCTTGACGTTATATATAGGCTTTTCCTTCCTCTAAAGGAAGCACGACAATGTTGTCATGGCCAGATGTCATATTAATATATTTTTAAAACCAAAACAATATAGCAACTGCAAAAAATTGATAAAATAAGAGCCTTTTAATCCAGCACTCAATGTTTCTAACTGTATGATGATCTGTTATCAGCGGAAATGGCCCCATTTCTGGATTAAACTCAAAATTTTGGTTAGGTTAGACTATGTAACCAGAAATTTTGGTTACAACCTAAAAATTATTTATTACATCTGGTTTTGTTATAAATTTCAGCAACTAGGCAATGAATTAATAATATTAGTTTGTTTAAAGCTTTAAGGGTTAATTACATAATATACAACTACAATAGCAGTGTATACTCCATCCTCAGAAGAACATTCAAAGTCAGTTTGGTTACCTCAGTCTCTTTAGTCAGGTTACTTTTCTTTTTCCATTGGAGCAAAGCAGCATGCAAACGGACACCCCTAGATATAGACATTTTGCCAAATATCTAGAAAAATACTTGACAAATTATCCTGAAACTTGAGAGGTGTAAAGAGCTTGTTACACCTCATATTTCAGCAAAGATTTTACCCCAAAGGCAAATAGGGAGCCTGCAAATTGAACCAAAAAATAATGTTTGGGATCGCTCTGTAAAAAATAATGCTTGAAATACATTGTAGCTGTAACATATGATTATGAAGCTTCTTTTACTTATCTGTGTTCATTTGTATGAAAATAGCATGTATATTCGTGGAGATATAAAGGTTTCTTTAAAAAATTCTAAAATTTTCCTAAATTTTTTGTTTATAACAGTCAGGGTTTTCAACCCAATACAATGTCATTTTCAGGAAACTTGACAAACTACAATAGAGACAACACCCTGCAATCAGAATATTAAAATATTAATATTTGATGAAATATGAGCATTTTTACTAAATAATGTTTATCTGCGCATGCGCAAGTGTTACCAGAATGTTTTTTTTGCATAATTTATTAGCCAAATGTATATAGCTACTTTTATAAAAAGCCCAAGCAAATATCGTGAAAATTCAGAAAGATATCGCCAATAGAATGAATTGAATTTCAGTTGCTCTCAAAATTAAACAAAACGATAAGGGGTTTTCTCCAAATTTTTATTTTTTGTACCGGATACTAGTACCAACTTCTTCTCCTTACGCTCATATGAAGGCATATTGACTTCATATTGTCTTATCGTTATCATAAAAGAAGCCTCATAATCAATATGCTACACAGCTACAATGTATTTCAAGCATTATTTTTTATAGGGTGATCCCAAACATTATTTTTTTCTTCAATTTGTTGCTGGTCCACCATTTGCCTTCGGGACAAAACCTTCACTGAAATATATGAGGTGCAACAGGCTCTTTATATCTCTGATGTTTCAGGATAGTTCGTCAAGTATTTTTCTAGATCAGGGCTGCCCAAGATTTCTGTCCATGGGCAGCGCCCATGCACATTACATTGATCAGTTCCTTAAAGTCGAGTTGCTAATTATCAATTCGGCATTGTAATAAAAAAAAAAACAAAAAAAAGAAAAACGAGGCAGTTTACCATTTTATTTCATTCATTTTAATCTGACAATTTTCTCGATGTCAGGTAGAATTGTATTTTCCCTCCCGATAGAACACGATTGCATATTAAGCATTTCGAATCCGATCTGTGAACAATGAAAAAAAAATCATATTCTCCCACTCTGGTTTAAATACTGGTTCAATGATTTTATGCTTTTTCGGAATGTGTGCCATGTTATGCGAGACGAAAAACAAGCAAGTATCAGTAACAAAAGAAATAATGCCTCATTTTTAATGCAATCGCCCAAAAAAGTCTGGCAATACTGCATAGGAAAAACTATACCCGCTCCCCTCCTGAGTTTTGGACTATCTCCTCGGCTTTGCCCGTGAACTTTGTCCCTGTTCTAGATATTCAACAAAACATCTATAAATAGGGGTGTCTGGATACTTTTGGCAGAGCTGTGTATTTATGATGTTGAGGCTACGTGCAGCACCAACTGCCGGCTATCCATGGCTGATGTTCGCCAATCTTCAGAAATTGGCATTAAAACCTCAATTTTTACATAATTAACTGCTAGTTTTAGGAAAACGAGTTATTGCATAAAATATATTAAGGCATCCTGCATCTAATGACACCATAAAATCAGCAAGTGAAAATCCCATGTCACTTGACTTTTAAAGAGATAATATTTAAATAATTTAAATAGCACTTAAATGATTTATTTACAGAGTAAAGGATTGATTCACTGAGTAAAACATTTATTCACAATGTTTTAGTAAAAGATTATTATAAAACATGATGCTGAGCTCCATAAAACTTTTGTGTTTGGATATTGTGATAAAGAAATTAGTTCTGCAGCTAACCAGGGCTGACAGGTTGAGGTCAGCCTTTTGCACGATCGGTATATTCTGGCCAAGTGACATATCATGAAATTTATTGGAATTGACCTTGAATGTTCTTCTTAGGGTGGCTGGAGTAAAGGTGCCATCTTTGTATGCAATCAGCAAAGTGAAAGGGGAATACCTAACCAGTAATCTGTTAATGCTATACAGGGTTCTCCCCAGGCCCTTTTGAACGGGCACGCCGCCCGGCTGAATACACGAAAAGCTGCATAACATTGCATAATATTTTATTTGCTTTTAATTTTTGTCCGCCCGGTTATTTTATCTTACCACCCATCTGATAAAATTTTCTGGGGATAACATTGCTATATAAGATTTTAAATTTCTTTGTGTCATAAATTTAAATGATAAATTAAAGCTATTTTTCTGATAAGTGATGAAATTTTTAGTTTGTTTTTGTTTATCCTACTTGCTAATTTTTATTATGGGAATTTTAATCTATTTTATTCTGTACTATTCCACTTGGCAAAGGAAACAGGAAATAGCCTTTGTTCTTACAAGATCTACATGTCTAACTCCAAGGGAAATAATGAAAAATTTGCCCCCTTCCCCTTGCAAACGTATTCATTTCTCCTTGACTTGTTGATGAAGTTATTTCAAAACATGTCATTAAATGCTCACTCATGGTATTCCTAAAGAGTGTTAGGAATTTATTTCCATCACTTTGCCATCAGTAGAGTATTGCATGCAGTGATAGCATCAGACAATATAGCACTCTAGGCAAGACCAAGGCAATGCACTTTCAATGGTCCAGCAGAAACCTGGTCCTGTCAGTGCTAGACTAAAGGGCTTTTACTCTATATTTATTTTGAACATAATTCAGTTAATGAGGTAACATGAATATATTAACCTGATATCAATAAAAATTCAATAGTCAAAAAGCAAGTAGAATAGAATCAGAAAGACTTCAGAGCTTTAGCTAAGAAAGGTGTACGAGAAAGTAGCTTAAATTTAAATTTTCTCAATTTCAAATTTCATGTTTTAAACGTCTATTTAATATATAATTAAACAATGCTTACCTTTCGGATCTTGAAACTCCTCCAGAAGCCGATTTGGATGCTTGCTCACTGTCTGATCCCGAAGCCACGTCTGAATCGGATTCAGACCCCGAGGCAGACTGAGAACTAGAACTTGATTTTCTTTCCATCCTCGAATCATCTGCAGATTCGTCACCAGAGAGCTGATTCTTTGTACCATCATCTTCATCATCATCTGATTCTTTCCTACTACGTTCTGAATTCTGGAGGGAAAAAAATTCAAACAGAAAATTAATTTTTCAAAAGCTTCAACTTTAACTAAAGCATTAACCCTTCATACAGGCAACTGAGCAATATATCTGTTTCAGCTATCCCTGTAACAAGCCAACAGCTTATAGTCTGTTCAGAGAAAGAAAAACTAGGTCAGGGTTGGGAAATTCAAAATCAGCCAATCAGAGCGATTTACAGAGGTTGAGTCAAAAGTAGTGGCCGATCACAGCGCTAACTTTTAAATGGGCACCAAACAGGAACCATCCATTACTAATCTTCAAAGTAGAGTCCATCATGCTCGATGGTCTTCATCCAGCGATCAGCCAGTTGGCGGATGCCCACGCGAAACCACTCCTCCGGTTTCTGGGCGAAAAAGTCACGCACAGCGTCTTCAACCTCACTGACATTGGCAAAGCGCCGTCCACGCAGGAAGTGCGCCATAGACCGCAAGAGATGGTAGTCGAAGGTGCCAGGTCGGGGCTGTATGCCGGATGGGGCAGATCCTCGATTTTTTTCCAGCAGTTGACGACACATCTTCACCCGTTGTTGTGCTTGTGCGGGCGTCAGCTCGTGGGGCACAACTTGGCAGCTCATGAAGACCTTTCCCATGGCATGCAGATGTCGAACCACACTCGATTATGATCTCCCGATGTCCACCGCTACTCCACGGGTGGTACTGCCTGGGTTGGCTTCCACTTGTTGCCATAGAGCTGCGTCATCTACTTCTTTGGGTCTTCCGCTCCTTGGTGCATCTTCCAGGCCCATGTCTCCAGACGAAAAGCGAGAGAACCACCGTCGTGTGGTCCATTCATTGGTCACATCCCGACCTTCCACCTTGCAAATTTCGGTGGCTGCTGCTCGTGCACTGGTCCCCTTTTTCCAATCAATAGTGACGAAGGAGCCCACGTATCACCAATTTTTCTGCCATATTTTTACGTCTATGGCATTCAAATTCATACTGATGTCTATTCCCACTCTTTTCTCTTAATAAGCTGCGATATACCCTTGTGGTAAATGGTCTTCACCCAGAATTCGTCAAACTCTACCCCCCCCCCTCCCAAGTTGGTCACTACTTTTGGCTCAACCTCTGTAGGATCACTCGAGCAACTCTTTCTGGAAGTTTGTAAAGCGCTTTGTAGCAGTTGAAATAAAGCACTTTTCACCCTCCTTTGATAAGCGGATTAGATGTGTATCAGCACAGAGGCTGCTGGGAGTCATTCAATTGTTAAAATACAGAATGAAATAAAATCTTTAAATTTCCCATGAATTATAAAAAATTGTAAGCTTTTAAATTAAAATTTTTTAAAAGTTAAGAAAGGGGAAATCAATAAATCGATTTATTTATTTATTGTTTTTAATATTTTTAGTTGTTTTATGTCTAATACAAATGTGTTTAATTTTTATTTTACAGATAGAATGCGCCACAAATGAATGAATCACATTCACGATGCATATTATATATATGAATAATAATATTAAAAAAACCTTATTTTAATTTATTTTGTTTTTTATACTTTACTGTTATAATTTATAAAGGAGAATTTCCAATAAAAAATCTTAATCATTGGATTGGTTATCTCTTTCCGAAATTTGCTGGCCATGAAAATGGCCTTTTATTTCTTAGCCTTGAAAAAGACTGTCATTTTGCCAAGCTAAGGAGATTGTGGTAGAATGCTAACACCACTCCACTCGCCTTTACTGCTGCTGTCTTCACCATTCACTTGAACAATTAGTGGCTCCACTTGTTCTTCTATCAGGCAATCCGTTTGCCAGTAATCCTCTTCCACTCGCATAACGTGGGGACAGCATTTTTCCAATTGTGAGCCGTCACATTGTCAATCGCTTCTTTCATTAATGATTCCACATCGGCCATCTTAAATGTCATGTTTCTTTTCTCATATACCCTTTAACTTGTGTGCAGATAAGTTCTATCAGATTTAAATCGCAATGATATGGCGGTATTCGTAGTACTAAATGGCCAGTATCCATCGTAAGTTCATCGATAACGAAACGTTTTTGTGTCTTGTTTTGTTTTATAAATTCATACAACCCTTCTTTCCTCATTTGAGGGGCTGCGTGTGTATGCCTTATAAGGTTAACCATTGTGTCATTTTACATTTTCGGGTGTTGCTGTTTGGTGTTTTTGATTTCTCCACAGAGTGATATGGAGCATTATCCATTATAATAACTGAATTTTTCAGAATTTGGAAATAGCTTTGTTTTTATCCATTCTGAAACCACTCACTATTCATTACATCATGATAGTCTGCTGATTTAGTTTTTGATCGAAAAAGTAAACAAGAGTCTTTCACCAATCCATCATCGCTTCCTGCGTGTAGCAGAATCAAGCGGAAGCCTTTGCCGCACGGAATTAAACGACCACTGATTGCTTCAGTATTTGACATGCTGCCACTATGTTCGGCATCGTGCCACTGACGTTCGCGGCCATGATATGCATTCACCCATGTTTTGTCGAGATAAACAAATGTACGAGTAGGTTCTTCTCAAAGCATTTGTACCTGATGTAAAAAAACGGCATCGATGTGCAATAATATCCGTTCGTTCAATGTAGAATTTCCGATTGTCTATTTTTTTCTTATTTCAGGTGAAGATCCCTATGCATAATGACGGCTAAGGATGATCTTGATCCTACAAACCCAGTCTTCTTTTTACATCTGGCATAACCATTTGAAATTGTAGGATATTTTCCTTCACATTGGATCTCCGAAATATTTGTTCGTGCAGCTGACAGTTTAGTCGTCGAGGTTAGTTATTAAGGAATCTCCTTTCTTTTTCTTCCCAGGAGTTGTGAAATGTGGAGAAGGGTTTGGACTATCGACGTCTTTCCTTCCTGGATAATCGCTCAAACGCACGAATACGAAGTTTTTTTCCTTGCTTTCCAATGGTGGGAGTGCACGTAGCAGCCATATTGAATGTTATTATTATAATGTTTTACAATAAGGCTCTAACAGTCCCACAATGCAATGGGATTCAATGTGGTTTTCTCCCACAATTCAAAAACGTAATCAGATGCCATCCCCTTCCTAACCTTGAATCGGTTAATCGACATCGCGTGGCACTCTGGCCTAGTTTTTCTTTCCTTGGACAGACTGTAGTCCATTAATATTATTCATTCATGTTGTCTTTGCTCTCAGTGCTTCACTATGCCAAATCTGCTATCTTTGACTGCAATAGCAGCAAGGAACACAAAACAATTTCTTTTCATGATTTTCCAAAAGATGATAAAATACAGTTTTGAAATAATTTTGTTTTATGGCTAATTGGAAGTCAAACAAATAAGATCAAATTTCATTAGCATGCTCAACGATCCAATTTCATCTATCAGATCTTAAGAACAGCATAGCATGCCATGTGCGTAACAGTTCAAGGTAAACACCGATTTCAACTGCTGAACATGTTATTTTATGCTTACAGATGGTAGCAGACAATGATGGCCATCATACTGAACATATTTTGTAATCATTAGACAAATAAATTGTGTAATTCATTGTTATGTTATCTATAAAGCTATAGTACGCCCTCTATTGGTGCTTTTGAAATTAACTTTTTTATGGCTTTGGAAAAAATGTCCATCATGTAATTAAAGCATTCCCAAAATTTCATGATCTTCTGATGAATATTTTTCCTATAGCAAGATATAAAATGTTAACTTCAATTTCAGACACTCTATATATAGATATTGATAGGTGTTCAAGTACCCCTTTTTTCTTGTGTGAATGGGCGGAAATTTGATATTATCTTTATTCATTTGAACGGCATATACAACATTTTATTTGTTACCCTTATTTAAAGTTATATTTATATATATAGAGTATGTGTTTAGGTAAAGTACAGGGCTTGAAATTCAAATTTTTCATGGAGGGGATCCTCCCCTCCTGTTTGTAAATGGAGGAGAGTTGAACTCTTTGGGAGGGAGACAATAAGTTATAGGTTATACAAGTGATTTTTTCAAAATATTTTGATTTAAGTTTTGTACATAAATTAAATGTGTTAAAAATAATAAAATACCAAGAAACTCAGCCATAAGATAAATTTAATAAATTGTTATATTTCAATAAACAAAAAATTAAATAATCACAGATATGAGGTTCTTCTGCACCGTAGCTATTAACGATAACGGATTGTGGTCTTGCAGTACAGCATATTTGGTAAAGAATAGATAACCAACCGATTTCGGCTTTTATTCCTGCCTTCATCTATATAATCCGTTACGTTATAAAAAATTAAATACTACTAAAATATATAAAAATGGATTTTAAATTGTCCTGATATTTAGCAAACTCTGGATACGATTTTGAAGCATCATCTAAACACAATGCTAATCTATGAGCTACACAATACATTCCTATTAACATATTATCTTTCTCTTGACGACACTGTAACGATGACGATTGGAACTAGCGAAATTCCATTGGTTCAAAAGTTAAATCTCCATGAAAAAATTCACCAATACTGACTGACGACAAGTTAAACCCGTAATCTAATGATTTACGGACGGAAAAGCATGATAGTGTATTTAGTATTTAAGATTCGTATCCAAAACTTGTTTTTTCTTTATATCTTACAATATGTTATCTTTAAATCTTAATAAAATCATAAAAACATTTAATATGAATCAATTTCACGGGCGGGAAACTCCCCTCTTGAAAGTTTTTTTGGCGTGATTTTAAAATTTTGGGCGAGAATCCCACCATCCCGCCCTGAATTTCAAGCCCTGAAGTACCACTTTCAGTTGATAGATTTGATCCGAAGTCGATACAGATCTACAATTTTGGTATAAGGACCAGACACCAAATTTCATTCATCTAGATTGTTAAAGGTGTTTGAGTTATCGTGTTCACATACATACAAAACACAGACATAATTCCAAAAGAGTGTTTTTCGGACTTACAAGGAAGTACACGAACATGTACCTCACAGTAACCCACCATATTGAAATATGTTGCTCATCTGAAGCTACTACTGATGCTTCCAAAATAAGAAAATGCAAAATTTTGTTTCTTTCAAAATAAACCGCAAAAACGAAAAAATCCATAGCCATACAAAGACCTTGTTGTTAAAGCCATGGCTAAAGCGTTGTGTGTGTAATACAAAGAAATTACGTCCATAATGTGCTTCACGTAATTTCTTTCTTGCAACCAAATGCTCGACTGTCCAATCCTTGTGTTTCTATGCGAATTTGAGACGTTTTATCTTGTTAATTGCAGATAGCAAAGGTGTCCAAGCAGGTCTTCGGCTTTCATATCCCATAAGATATGACCACTTTTTGACTCTCTCTCATAATAATCTGTAATGTTTGCTTTTTACATATAAACATGTGAGCCATTCATCCTCCATGATAATCTTCTAATGACAAATGGGAAAATATCAAAACACAAGTCTTCAGAGAGGTAGTTTGTATAGAAAAAGACATTGCAAAGTATCAAGCTTTCAGCAAGAGGCACTGGCCTGTGATGAGCAATAATTGAGGAAGGTGTCAATTCTAGACCAAGTAGTAAATAGATTGAAGCCATCGATCATTTGCAATTCCTGCTATGTATGCTTGTGTCTATATGATAAATAGAAATGTTTTAATCAAATTCACAGTATATGAAATGTTCAATGAGAAAAAAGCCTTATGTTTACATAACATTTGTATTACTTTTAAAAGTATTTGATGAAAGATTGAGTAGCCTTTTGGGATAAATAAGCCCAGAAATCATAAAATTGTATAAGGGCTGCCCCTAAATGAAAAGTGGACAAGGTCTGAATGTGTAATAAAAGGTCATAGGGCCGAATCACTAGGTGCTGTAAGAGTCGAGTCGAGTAAGGTTTCCTACTCCAGCAACCGCATTCAAGGGAAGATCTGCCCTCATCTCATCATTAACGTGTTATACTGGAGTGTACAGAGAGTTTGCCACTCCAAATTTCAAGTGACCAATTTTGGCCACTTGAGGAGCGAATTCTCTACTCCACCTCGCTGATCTAGTGAAACAGCATGGCAGCCATTTCATCGCTTCGTAGTAAAAATGTCATGCCATTGCATTGTTTTTACTTCAGCGCGAAAAACGAACAAGTTATAGAATGCCTTTAATTGAAAGGTATAATTATATCTTGCTGCGAGATACCGTCGTATTAAAAACTTATTAAAAACGTTCATTTTGAAATGGGCTCCATACAGGAGGAGTTCAAACGAATAGAGGCGGGGGGAGGGAAGAAAAACTGCCGTGGCGAAATTTATTATGTATTCCTTTATTATTTTATAACATGCATATATATTTTTAAATTATATGCGCGTTCTAACATTTATGCTATTAAAAATTATTACTATTTTATACGAAAATATTGGATTACAATCAATAAATTAAATAAATAAAATAAAATTAAATAAATAAATTGATATGAAGCAGTATTTAAAAAATTTTCTCGTTTATTTTATTAAGCTTATGAACTATTAATTCCCTTAATTAACCTAAAATGAATATTTAAGAAATGTAAAATGATAAAATATATTTAACTATTTAATAATTTATTTAAGGCAAAATTTTTTTGTTAAATAAGCTTTATTTGTGTAGGCAACACTAAATAAAGATTTTCTTTTCTACTTCACTCCGTGTTTCATTGACCTATGTCCTCCATTGTTGTTGCCTAGCAACGTGACGCTTTCCATGCGAAAATTTCGTCACTTTCGTTAAAAATATCCTCAACCCCATGAATGGTTTCTTCAAGGAAGGGATCAAGCAACACTCATATGAGGGAAGACGGTAAATGCGTTAATGATTGGAATCTGGGTTTTTCGAGTAGCCCTTGACCTTCAGTCCTTGATCGAGTGTTGTTTGTCACTCTTTCGAGGGCTGTGCTAGTGTTTCGGCCCATAGTCTAACCTTTATTTGAGACTTAAAAGTAATCACTATGTTTGTTGAGGCACTGGTCCCATTGTTTGCAAAGTAAGTCCTCTTAGCGTAAAATTGTGGTTGTTTTTTGAAAAAGTCTTTTACTGCATCCTTCACGTTTTCCTTGCAATACCTTCTTGAGCATCCCAAAGATGTGAAAATCACATGGTGAAAAGTCTGAGCTGTAGGCAGGATTTCCAAGATTTCCAGGATTTCCAATAGCTAATATGAAAATTCCACACTGGAACTTCAGTAAGATCATGGTGATTTCACAAGAGACGTAGGGACATGCATTGTCGTGCAGAAGGATCACCTGTTGTGAGGGAAGGCCTAGACATTTGTTTTTGATTGATTTTTGAAGTTTCTTGAGAGTAGTGCAGTACTATGTAGAATTAATGGCGCAATTCTTTGGCAGAAAATCAAAGCACAGAGGAACCAGCATCTATAGAGATTTGAGCTTGACCTGGTCTGGGCAGATCCGATGTTAATGTCTGACCTTCATGGAAACTCTTTTACAACAATTGTTCACAGCTGTTCGCCCTGAAAAGTGCTCACCATACAAGCCTTCATTCGATGATAAATGTTGACATTCTGCTCACCTTCTGCCACTAAAAATGCACTACTCCTTGCAGTTCTGTTCTGGAAGCATCCATACAAACAGGTGAAATAACAATTTACACAGTCCTGATACATTCTTGGAATCTACTAGCACACCCCTTCATTACAGTGCTGTTGTCGTTGCTGTAGTTTTGACACTATAGGACACGCCCACTTTTCATTTGGGCAACCCTCATATTTATAATGAAATTTACGTATTAAAAAAAATCAAGTATAGTCTATGAGGCATGCTCACAATAATTCTATAATTAAAATTTTGAAAAACAAACTCTCTCAGACTGCAAAGAGTATTTAACCTCTTTTGCTAACATGATCTCTTGGTTCATAGTTCACAACTTCAACCAACCCATAAATTTAGTCTCAAATAAATCTCAGAAAAAACATTACATAACATAAGACCTATCCCCTCCTGCCTCTCGGTAATGCTCGTAATATAGCCTAAAAGCCCATTTCATATGTTACATAATTATGGACAGCCCCCATTTCTGTCACCCTCTGGTCCTGACGTTGATTGATAACTGAAATATTTAAAAACCTCAATTCATAGCCAACTTTACTGAATGGTAATTATTATATAAGAGTAGGAGTTGTAATAAAGTATATTAATTAAAAAAATAAAAACCCCATTTAATTAAAAGAAATATAAATAAAAATAAATAATAAAAACAATGAATGATTCTACGGATCATCGAACTTTCATCATAAATCTTCTTCACTTGTTACTGTGTTCCTTCCTGTGTTTCGTGTAACATTTCTCCACGAGACCTTCTTTTCATCTGTGTTTCATCTATAAACGCTCTACAAGACCTTTGTTTCAATTGTATTTTGTCCACTTCAACCTTTGCATTTCTCCATTCATTGTTTTTATTATTTATTTTTATTTATATTTCTTTTAATTAAATGGAGTTTTTATTTTTTAATTAATATACTTTACTGAATAGTGCATACAACAAATGTCATGATATCAGGCTATCTAGCATTGGATTTATTGCCGCCACAGTCGAGAAGACCTACCAAGATAAATATTAAGTAAAGAAGAGTAAGAATAAGTTTGTTGCTATCATCACTAATTTAAAATATCCATCCACCAGTTCAAGCAAAAGAACGACTTTCGGTTTTTAAGTAAAAATCGAGACCAACGGTTTTTAAAAATTTAAGGGCATATTCAGCGAATTTTAGAGAAATTTTGTTATCATATCAGTTATATTTAACAGAAAATCCACTGAAATTTAGCAGATCCAATATTAAATCAGAGTTGGTAACCCGGAAAATCAAACTCGCGCAATACGAGAATTTATATAATTGTCGACGCAACACATTTAGAATGAGAGTTTTTGCACATCATGTGCACATTTTTTTCACACGTTTTCCATCTTCAGTGAAACTTGTTTAATATTATTTTAAGAAATATGGTGAGGGAAAAACTATGGTCTCTTCCCAGTTTCAGCAAGCAAATTACAGTGCATGACACGATTTTTGTACCCAAAGAATGGTGGCTTTAATTGTTTGCTAGCACTAATAGAAGGTAGGAGCTGCACACAAAATGTTTCTATCACGTCATGTTTTTGAGGTGCACATCAATAAAATTTTTTAACCTATCTTCAGTAGGTTTTGAGAAAACTGTCTTTTAAGGATGAGTGTTGGACATGTACTATGATTATGCTCCTTGTATAATCGAGCCCCATATACATAATAAAAATTTCATGTTTGTTCAAATCTAACCACGCACATGCACCACATGATCATTGGGTTTGTCGACGTTGTACGGTGTTAAGAGTTTGGAGCAGATTGACGTACTAGTATGCTTCCGCTTTTTGGACGAGAGTCATATTAAAGTCGCACCACTGAAAATTTGAAGGGGCATGGTAGAGGGAATTTTTAAACAACCAATCTTAGTGAACTAATATCGTGCGCTTAATCACTCCTACCAAAATCACTTCTACTCCTACTAAGCCACAATGTGATAGGATATGCTTATATATAGCTGATATGGATATGCTTAAAATGTTAAAAAAAAAAATAAAAAATTTTGTTGTTTATTAAAATTTTTAAGTAATTAAAATAAATATAAAAATATGTGCTATGTTAAGAATTTTTTTTCCACGAATTTTTCTGAATTTTGTTATTTATTTATCACTTCTGCATTGATAAAAAGCTTGAAATTTTTATTTATAAGAATGACATAAATGGGTAAAAAAAAAAAAAAAAAAAAAAAAAAAAAAATCGGTTTTTGACTCTTTCTTTAAATATAATGGCAGTTTTAATCGTAAAAAAAGACTTAAATATAAATCATATGTTTTGCCAAGTTAGAGAGATGAGGGTAAAACATCATCCCAGTTGTCGCTATCACTGTCACCAGTAACTTGAATAATCAAAGGTTCAATTCTTTCTTTATTCCAGTATTCATCTTCCACTTTTAATGTATCAGGGTTCTCCCCAGGCCCTTTTGAACGAGTGCACTGCCCAGCTGAATACATGAAAAACTGCAAACCACTGCATAATACTTTGTTTTTAATTTTTGTCTACCCAGCTATTTTATCTTTCCACCCACCTGATAAAATTTTCTGGGGACAACACTGTTCAATTGCTTTTCTCCAATTACAGTAAGCCTTTCCTTCAAGATGATGGATAATAAGGTTTTCCCATCAGTAAATCCAATTTTTTCTTTCAGTTTCACTAGTATATTTTCATTGGTGGGATAATTACTTTCACGGTGAATCTCTGGTATCGTTGATCGTACAACTGATAGTTCGAAATCATTTAGATTCGCCACTGTAGCCTGTCTTGGTCTCCTCTTACCAGGTGTTGTAAAGCGGGGAGAGTTCTCCGTCAGGTCGAAAGCATTCGCTCCATCAGATCGCTTTCACAGTATTATATGAAACTTTAGTTGCCTCAGAAGTTTCCAACAGTAAGACATTTTGGCTCTTATCTGGTTCCTTGGTCTTCATGTAAGAAAAAACCTTCTAGATTATCTCCCTAGCTTGGCTATTAAGCAATTTTCCTTGACCAAGTTTAGAAGTTGTAGAGCCGCATAGAGACGCCATTATGTTTGCTCTTCGCCAACTCACTTTGATCGTATCCTAGAATTCCATTCGATTGAAACAGGCTCTATCGCTCGATATTCAGGTTAAACCATGCCCCTTCAAACTCTCAGCGGCGCGACTATATGTCTTTTGTATAATTTTTGATGTAGCCATCCAGCCCTCTAAACATAGGTGCCCCGAACCCCGTCCTGTAAGGGTTAAAGATGAATGTGCTGTAGTGTACCTGGAAAATAGGGCGTAATAGAAAAAAAAATCCCACTGTGTATTCTTAATAAGAGAGCAATTTCATAAAATAAATACAATGATTTGAAATTGGTACTCTATTTTCCTTTCAATTTGTAACTCAGTGTTATTATATTTACAGAACTCTTCAACTAGCTCATCCATCAAAAAAAAATAAGTAAATTATTCATAGAATGAAAAGATGATTGACATTTCAGAGCGATAATTTAAAAAAATGAAGGCAAAGCTACAATGAATAGGAGAGCCAAGTGCCAGCCATAAGGCACATGTTGAAAGGAAATTATCAGCAACTACACAAATTTGATGAGTTAGCTTTTTCTAAATTTTCATATTAATTTCTTTTTTTTTTTAATTTTTCACCCTTCCTTCTCATTTCCTTTTGCAAAGTCCTTTTTCTTATTTCTGATAGTCTTTAAAAATGCCTCTGCATCGTAATTTGTTGCCCAAGGTCACTTGCAGTGCCCAAGATTACATAACTGAATGTGGAGCAGGTGACAAGATCCAGTCTTGTTTTCAGGTAACTGTTCCTTTAGATTATGAAGTTGAATTGAAGTGTAGGTCAAAAGTTTCTGTGACAACTATTTTTCAAAAAATGCCACTGACAATCTAGGAAGTGCCAAATAATGGCAAATATGATCCTCTCCTAATGTCCAAAACCCTTCTCCTTATTCAAACAGAACAAGATTAACTTTAATTTTTTTATCTATGAGAACTCTTCTGCAGTTGGCTTAATTAGAAAAGCATTACAACAAAACCCCTCCCCCCAACAACAACTACACTGATATTACAACATATGTGAAAAACATTAATATATAAAGTGCTGAATCAAAATTAAACTAAAAGGAAATTAAATACTTCCTAACATTTTGGGTACTCGGCCAAAATTATACACGCTTTATAAAAATAAAAACTGATGAACAATTCGACACGGTTGTCTTCTAAATCACTCAATTTGGAAAAAAAAAAAAAAAAAAAAAAAGAATTTTACTGAAGATCGTTTCAATATTTCAGGTAAAAAGAGAAAAAGCAAGCAGGCAATTTATACAAAAACAGATGGAGAAACATCTAATCAGGAACAATCATCCCAAGTGAAATGAAGGAAAGCAAATGGCTGGCTTCCCAATTGTTTAGTTTTCTCTGCATCAATCAATGTCGTGGATTAGATCCATTTCAAAATTCAGTAATTGTCCAGCGGAATATTTTTGTAGTTTCTTTTTCCTTATAGATTTCAATAGTTTCCATAAAATAGAGATTCTGGTAGGAGAAGTAGCGAGAGCTAATCACATTCAAGCACAAGTTGATCGGTTAATACAGGCAAGGTAGCTACCTATAATCAAAACAGTTCAAAACAATAGCCCAATTGTGTGACCTTTGCATCACGGATACTCCCAGTAAAAAATGGGACACCTATACACGGCGATTACACAGGAAGCAGAAGTTTGGGGGGGGGACTCATTTTGATCAAAAAGGCAATTAAAACAATGACTAACAAAAATAACTAACAATAGTCTAACATATAAACATAATCACATACTGGAGTCACAGAGCAAAATGCATAATTTGATACTTTTCTTAGGTTCTTAATATAAAGAAAATCTTCAGTGTAGCCTTTTTTCAAAAATAGCATATTGTTTTTTTAATTATTAATAAGTTTTTCTTGTTTTCTTGTTACCATTTTCCCAGCCTTTTCCTACACGATTTTTGAAAATAAATGACCAATGGGCTACGTTCATGAAATACGATGCGAGGTTGCTATGAAGTGGTGGTCAATGACACGTTTTTTGCTATTCAATTTGTTCTCTGCATTGCAATTGTAAACTTGATATTGCGGAACTCGGCCATAGAACACGGAATTTTCAAGACTAATTTATTTACACAAAGTGGGAGAGTTTGCAAGTATGCTGCAGTGAATAAGTCACTTTACACGAGGCAAGATTGACTGTACCCGCCTATTGTGCAGTTGCTTGACAGTCGACAAGAGAACGATTCCAATCGGTCCCTTCTTTCTTTGTGAGAGCTATTTATCATTTCCATAAATTTTTTTTCCTCCTAAAATCTTACTTATATTCAACCAGATGGCTTATATAAATGACTTTGAAATGAATTGGAAATTTTCCTAGAGTAATTTCTTGTAGCAATAACAATCGCAATGGATTTGTGACAAACAAGAAGACGTCGCATCAATGTAGGCAACGGTTATCAGACAGCACAATCCACCATGTGATTATTTTGTATGATATTCAAGGTCAATCAGATCAAACCACCTCTAATTAATGTACGCAAACATCTTTAATTACAGTTGAACCAGCAGTACAATTCGCCAATTGCAGCAGAAGACTATTCGTAAGGGATAAAGAAGCATTTGATAATCTAATAAAACCATCTCCAGCATCAAAAACAGTTTCACACTAAATAAGGAGAAGATGATAAAAAAAAATGTTTTCCTATCCTACCAATGATAACGTACCCGAAATCAAAGCCTACCAATAATGCACAAGGGCCATCAAGATTGTGCACAGTAACTGCAAAACATCAGTGGTTCCCGAGTGGTTAGTGTCAGTTAACCATCAGAGCTTTAGTCCTAGTCAACATCGACAAGCAGTGTTATCTGCTATTGCATTCTCCGAGTTTCATCATATAGCATAACTACAAATGCTACAAGAATGTGCTAATGTGTATGCCCATGCATTATCATGTTGTCAGTATTGTTGGTTCAAAAGTTTTTGGGGGGTATATTTTTTAAACAGACTGTATAAGCAGTTCAAAATTCTCATGGATATGCTGAAGACCGCAGTGAAGACCAAATCAGGATTTGCTCCAGGACCAAAAATCTACGAGTCAACTTGACACCTAAGCCTGACAACAGAGTCAAATTTTACATTATTTTTAAGTTCTATCATTAACATGCATCAATGATCAGTTAATTTAGAAATTTAAACAAGACAGCATGTGACAAAATGAAACGAGGTCATAATGTGGCGAGAAGGATATGGCAGACGATATTCAAAATTTAACGAGTCATTTTTTAGCAAAAATGCCCATTTGACTTGTAAATTCACGAAAAGTGTATCCACATGTTTGCCACATAAACTGGGACTTAAAAAGCACTTCATCATATAGTTACATGAACATTAATAGCATTTCACATTTAATGAAAGCTAGTTCCAGAAAGATCATGTGAGTGACTGGAAATCATGGTTGGATACAAAAAGAAAGCCCATGGTGACCCAAAAATTAGGCTTACACTCAAAGTATCCTGCCAACCAATGCTGCATTTCCTGGGTGGACAGCAAAATTCACCACTCGAAAAAATTGGGAACTTCACCACTCACTTCTTTGCATCCAAGCACTATACAAGAATGATACCCAACATCACGTGATGCAATGGGAGGTTTTAAAACGCAAACAAAAATAATATTTCTATTGATATAGAATAGAACGGGGTTAAGAGTGTTGCAATGCAAATGATAAAAGTGTAATTTGCAATTTCATTTTCAAGGTTATCATTAGTATTACGTCCTTAATATATTCTGCCAAAACGACACGGTTCTTAGGTTAAGTTAATTGCATATAAGCGAGATGCTCTTTTGGATTAATTCAATACCAAATATAAATAGTGTAAACAGTAATGTCCTTGTCACAGTTTTAAATATCCTCTCATTATCTGGCCTTTGTACATAACCTTATTAGTCAAGACAAACTTGCACCAATCAATTCATATGAAATATTTATTATATAAAATTGAATTCAATTACCATACGGCAAATCTAACAGCAGCCTATTAATGTTTCAATGGTCATAAAGTTCATTTCTCAGCATAAAAAACAACAACTGAAATTAAGTTCAATAACTGTATTCACAAACAAGTAGCTTACCAATATTACATCCACGTTTTTTTTGGAATAGTAGAAAGAAAATTTGTCATCCTAATATTGTGATTATTTTGGTTAAATTCAGTTTAATTCTAAATAAATCAAATTACGTATTTAATAAAAAATAACGATTATAGAATAGGTAAGGTATCAATGAAGTGGAATATCTTGTGTGATTCACATTAGGTTTTATGAATGGCGTTATTGCAAAACAAGCATACTGGACAAAAAATTAGTCACAGGGTTCTAGGATGCTTTTTTATAAAGTAGTTTGAATATATAAATGAATACGCATGATCACATTTCATTGCGAGTTATAGTCGCTAAGCAACGTAAGAGTACTGTTAAGAGAAGTTTGTGTTATTCAGTGTCAAAGTTGGCTGCGAAAAATGGGTAAAGTCAGACATATTTCAGTGGCAGAAAGGGGTCATAGTATTTGGGCAGGCAAAAGGCCATCCTGTGCAAGAAGTAGCTACCTTTGTCAGAGTATCAAAGTGCACACTCATCTACGAATTCAAGAATGATCCACAGGCATGTCGGGTGGTAACAATCGTCAAAACTGTGGTAGGAAATCAGTGTTGACTGAATGGGACCCAAGACGAATATCATGCCTGGTCACAGCTGACTGCTTTCAAATGTGTAAGAACTGCTGCAAGAAATCAATAATGGTCCGCATAAACAAGTTTGTGAAAGAACCTTAAGGAGGCAACTTTTTAAAATGGACATCTGGAGCCAGATATCCCACAAGCATACGATGCTCACTCCAGCCTACAAGAAAGCTCGTGTATAGTGGTACAAACAATATTGTATAGTGGTACAAACAATATAAGAACTCGACTGTAAACACGTGATTTGGTCAGATGAATCAAAATCTTTTTGTCTTATTCGAATGACGGTCGACGTCGTGTGCATAGAAGAAGCAATAAAGCTTGTGTCAAAGGTGTGGAGAAGGTGGGTGGTACCTCTGTGATGTTGTGTACAAGTTTTCAGTACATTGAACAGGGACCTTTCATTGAAATTACCAGAAGGCTTAACCAGCACCACTATTGTGACATTCTGGATGGACAACTGCTGCCTTTTGTGGATCAGGTCTAGGAGGTCTATGAACTGGATGATGTCTACTATCAATATGATAACTGCAAGGTTCACAGGGATAAATACGTGGAGGAGTAGTTCGACAAGCATAATCAGACCATGCAGCTTCTCGATTGGCCCACCAAATCCCCAGATCCGAACCCAACAGAGAATTTGTGGGACCACTTGGAACAACGTATTAAGTGGAAGAATCGCAATCCGACTAACCCAGGGTTGCATCTAGTAAAATGGCAGGGTAGAGAAATGAACAATAATCAGGGCACATTTGGTCAGAAAGTAGGGCAAGTCGGAGACATAAGCGCACATTATAATGCAGTGTTCTCCCCAGAAAATTTTATCAGGTGGGCGGTAAGCTAAAATAACCGGGCGGACAAAAATTAAAAACAAAAACAAATAAAATATTATGCAGTGTTGTGCAATTTTTCGTGTATTCTTCAGCCGGGCGGACGTCAAAATCAGCCAGGCGGTGCACCCGTTAAAAAGGGCCTGGGGAGAACCCTGTAATGGTTAGTTTAAATAAATCCAACGAAAAAGGGCAGGGCGCGTTGAAAAAGGGCAGGGCGCCACACCCTTCTATTCCAGCCTAGATGCAACACTGTAACCTTGCCGACACGGAATAAATTGTATACAGCGTTGTTGGAAATAGATAAAGACTATCTAAAGACACTCGTACAATCAATACCAAAGTGCATTAAAGCTGTAATTAAACTTAATGGATGTGAGACGTACTATTACAGCAGACTATTAATTTTTTTGTCCAGTGTACTTAGCAACTAATCAGGAGAATGCATATATTCCATTAGTGCTAGCAAAAACCAATTCCATCACAACGGCATTTCTGCACGTTTTGGAAAGCAGCCATCTCAGAACAACATCTATCATTGGTACTATCAGCTTGTACGCGTATCAACAAATTTTAGAAAAGATTCGCACAAAGCGCTCATAAACTTGCATAACAAGTCAATCTTAACGTTCAGAAGCCCAGGTAACCAAATGGCATTTGTCATTAAGAGCTAACCATCGAGTCATCCAAATTGCAATTGGTAAAAGCCTCGAAACGAAATGTGAAGACTGCTCTCATGTAACCTCTGTTCACAAATGCAAGCAAACATAAGATGACGATTTTGTAAATCCCTAGTTAAATCTCAAGATGGGGAAGCAAATCGCCATAACAACCCTCATGGAACCATTGAGCATGTCCAAGAATCCCAAAGATCAATGTCTTTTGCATCATATATCATGAAAGTTTCGACCTGTATTTTTTATGGAAACTACCATAATAGGATAACCTACTATGAAACGATGAAGACTCAAAGGACATCTTTCCATACCACAAAGAACCTGGCATTACCCAAATAAAACCTCTACCTTACTGGGGGATTAGGTATGGAATGTGGCACAGAACAGTTAGCCACCCAGATCACCTGACCTTGTTCAGTTTTTTTCTGTGGCAGTGTATAAAGGGTATTGTTGTTTATGTTCTATCTATGCCACAAAATCTGTCAGTTACCATGACATATGCTATGGCCATTGGAATCGTCAATATAGACATTGTTAATCATACATGGCAACAATTAAACTGTCTTCTGTAAGGTACGAATCCCATGTGGACGTGCTCGTAATTCATTTTGATGGAGATATACAGTTTCCCTATTCACTTAGAAAAAAGCATCCCCTTTATATATACTAAACATGTAGAATAGTTTAATTTCATTCATTCACAAGGCCAGAGGGATGGAAGGGAGAGGGTCGAAACTCCAGCTTGAATAAATCCCGAATTCACTGTCATGACGAAATGGAACGTTTGAAGGAAATCTACTTCATGAGTCAATGCTTGTAGATTCCCAACTGGCCAAGGAAGTCTCAGACTCGGGGGTGACAATTTACTTGCTCTGCATTAAAGCAATTAATTAGATCGGTAATCTAACCTAATAAGTAACAGAGTTAATTATCTGTCCATAGAGAATAATTAAAATCTTTACAAGTCTACAATATTTAAGGATACAGTTTAACGCTATCTGATGCAGATAATTTGAGCCTTTTGTATTTGGCATCGTTCCAATAAAATTTTATTCAAGTATGGAGGTTAAAATAAATTTAAAAATCTACTACCAAAACTAAGTTTTGTGAGGAAATTAGATTTTATAATCCAGGAACCTTTTCTATGCTTGATTCAGTTTCAAATTTGAAATAATTTCAGATTTAATAGAAATTAAAGGGAAGAATGCAGTCAAAATTATATAGACTACTATGCTTATTATTACTACTACTACTACTACTATATAAAGTGCATGTATATGAATGAAAAACTAAGAACACCAAATAATTTTATAAGCAAAAGAAAAGTCATAAAGGGGAAAATATCTTCGCATTGAATGATGGGTACAGCTGCCATTTTTTGAGGGCAAGAGGAGCATCGAAGTGCGCCATTTTTGCCCGACTTGTTATTGTATAACGATGGTAATGAGTTGTTGCGTGTTTGGATGTATTGTATAACAATGGGATAAGTTCAGAGCCATGGCAGCCATGGGTCTCGATGCCCTCAAAAGACGGCGGATATTCAATGTTTGATATTTCTCCCTATATCTAAAATTGTAATGTGTATCGCTGTTAAGTTTCATTTCAGAAAACTCGCTATAGGCTTTACATGTAATTTATTCCTATATATCATAAAGCAGTACTTCAAAATTAACCATATATCATTTGGTGATTGTTATATAATGGTTGTAAACAGTAAATACTTTTCCAAATTCAATCAAACGATGAAAAACTGCAATTTGCTTCGTAAATTTCCTTCACCAATACATAAATTCAATAATCAGGAAATACAATTTCTTAACTTCTCCCTTTATTTCAATAACTTCATGCCAACTCAAAAATTATAGTTTACATATTCCATAAAGCATTTAAATTGCTTCAAACGTTTAACTGAAAACCACATAAAACACATTTACCCAAAAATTGATCTTACTATATAACTAGGCTTTCATAATTGAAAACTTGATCATTCTAATTTCCATATTTTCCATTAATAAACAAATGCTTTCACTAAAAATTTAGATTATATACAATTTTTTTATATAGCATTAAACTAAATTATAAAAGGCAAGCATATTGCTACACTCTTTATAAAAAGTGGGGGAGGGTGGAAAAAAAGCCCTGATAATACACAAATGAGCAAGATTTTTCTAATTTATTATAGCATGGGAGTAACTGAAGATGCAAAAGTGTTACTAAATTCAATCAAGCCCTAAATTCATATCTTTTATAGACAACATATTCACTGAAGAATACATAAGATCCACAATGCCCAGGTTGTTTATATTTACATCTAAGGTCACTATTAGAGCAAAATACCTGCAGTTTCCTTTAAACAATATTTTTATAGCTTTATTTAGGTAAAACAGCATATTAATTAATTCAACTTAAATAGGAGGAATCGTAAGGAAATCTGGCAAGGAAGCTTATGTAATACGACTAAAAATTTCGGAATGAATAAAGTGGAGCAATATTGGCACTACTAACATTGACAAATTCCTAAGATGAGGTATCCAAATTTTCAGATTTAAATTGCAAAAATGGGTACCACTAGAAAGTAAAGAAAACCAAGGTCGAATGAAAGTCACATATCTAAACTTTACAATAAGCTAAAATTTAGCTTGGAACACGTTTAATTATTAGTTAAAATTATGCACTCAAAACTCGCTATTGTTGTCATTTATCCTAAACATGTGGTTCATATAGCACAGTTTTAAGATCGCGTACTACCACATTGTTACCAAGAATAACAAATTTGCATCCACCAGGCAACCGATTACAAGGCTAAATACTCATTTCGTAAATAATTACAATTTAAAATTAATTAAATAGGCTCAAATTATCATGCTCAGCAAAAGCAAAAATAAAAATCCCCATCTACGCATCATCAGCCCTTCATCCTTCCCATCTTAACCTCCCGAGAGAATGAGAGAGAGCGATCGGTATTTATAATTGCTTAAGTATTCCACTACATTCTACACAATCAAAATAATCAAAAAACATTAAAAACAACAATAATACTAAAAATAAATAAATTAAAAGGACTGACCTGGTTCATATTTCACAAAGTTCGTCTTGGAATGTTAACAGCAAGTGTGATGAAAACGATGAAAATTCATTTCCAACAATCGGCGATCAAATGCATTGAAAGAGATTCTTTTTGTTAATGTAGACGTCGTAAACGATGAAAAACTTCAAATTAATTCGAAAGAGGTAAGCAATTTCGACGAGATCTATGTCACCTGTCGCTGCACAAAATGGCAGCTTCTGTGGTCAACGACAGCCATTTTCTTGCTTATGGCTGGCTTACAGAAACTGTGCATCCATGCCTTCGAAATTATCGCTCCGTAGTAGACACAAGATGGCAAACAATTTCCTCTAAAATTCCCAAATCATAAACTAGAATGCTTCTTCTTTCGAAACAAAACAACGACGATACAAATGACTTCGTAGTAGAGGGAAGAATCCCACAACGTCAAAACAAAAAATGCTCCACTATATACGTTGGCTCATTGCATCCGCCATTGCCGTTTCTTCTTCGGCAGAAATCGCGATTGTGGCGCCCTCACAAATGAATGAGAAAATTTTGGTTTTGTTAAAATGTTGTTCTACTCCAGTACTTTCATTGCCCAATGAATTTTTTCTTCATTTTCTTTATATTAATCGCCCAGCGAGATCTACTCATACCCCCTCCCCTCCCTACCCCACCAACTCAACTCCAAACTTTCAGGCATTTTTTCTCTTTTAATTTTTTAAAAATATTAAATTTTAAATATTAACTAAACTCCCAAGTTAGTCTTTATAATATTCCACTAAAAAATATCAAATTAAAAAAATTAAACTAAAAAATACAGCCAACTGAGTACAAGACTGTCGACCCCAACGTGTAATATCTACTTGAGAAAAAAATATTAAAAAATAAGGCAAGAATGTATCTTCATCTGCAGAATAAGACTATACAAGTCCATTACTTTCTTGTTAGGATTCCAAGAAATCTTGTATACCAGCTCTTAAGCTGCAGTGGCATCTTTACTAAGTCAATGTACAAAAAAAAGTACCTCATGTTTATTTTTTACAATTTAAGAATATTAAATTCGAAAACATTATTCATACCAATTAAAAAAAAAACCCAGATGCCTCATTTTAATAGAAGAATAAAACGCTCAAAATGTTTAATCATTCAATGAAGATACCTGAGGAGAATGGAATTAAGATGCAAAAATAAAAAAATAAAATAAATTAAAAACATTCCTATTTGTAACGTAAATTATTTAAAGCATGTCTAGACAAATGAATTCCATTTAAAATTCAAATCCTTTTTTTATTTTTCTTAAAAAGTGTAATACAGAAAGTATATGATAATACTGAACAACTGCATAGCAGTTACATAATTGATTTATGGAAATGCTCTACTTCCATGGGAAGTTAAAAGTTTTTGTCTTTTTAAAAGGTTCTTTTCCAACAATTTTTAAATTCCATCATACAACAACTACATAAAAAAATTAATAAATTGCATGAAATTTTTTTTCAATTTAAAAAAAAAAAAAAAAAAAAAATCAGCTTTAAGACAATAATTAATACAACCATTATGAAATAATTTTAAAAGTTAATTATATAACATAAAATTGAGTAATATAAATATAAAGCCTATAAAAAATATTTTTATTAAAAATACAATTTTTTTTTTAATGGTTGTGTGGTATCGTATCTTCTTAACATTTACTCAAATAATTTTTTACCTCAATTCACATTCCCATTACTATTAAGGAAAAATAAGCACAAAATTACTAATTCAGCATAAATAAATTTCAATATATCTGTCAATTAAGTCGAGTAAAATCAATGCACTAACCAGTAGAATCAACCACATTATCTAAAATAACTATATGCAAACCAAATGATTACTATGCAAATCAGAAGTCATTCCTCTACAATGCCACTCAAAACTACTGGTCTATAGGCACTGATTCATCATGTTAAGATTTAAAAGCATCTTGTTAAATAAACCTCTATACAAAAATATTAATTTGTATGCATGTGGGGGAAAGATTAAATTCATGCTTTATTATATTGCAACAATATGGAAGAATTTTATTCATTAGAATAGGTGCCGGCTGAACACCCCAATAAAGCTTAATGCTGATTAAAAGAAAACGAGGGAAATGAAAAAAAATTTTTCAAAAAACAACGCTTATGTAAAAAAATTTTTGATTCATGCATGGTCACCGACTTTACGCATGTGTACAAAATTTCAGTAAGATCAGATTAGTGGAAGGGGTTGAAATATTAATGAAAAAGAAAAAGAAAGCATTGTATAAAAGAAAACAAGTAGTCAAGTAAGAGCTTTACAATATTGCTCATGTAAGAAAATGCAAATTCAAAATAGTAATTTAAAATACAATCATTTATTTTTGGAGATATTAAAAACTTTCAAAATGAAAACCAAATTTACATATGCAAAATGAGCTCTGTATACAATTACGCTGAGCAATGCATGAAATCTTAGTGGTAATATATACATGAAAATAACTTTTATTTATTTTTTTTGCCCTATTCGATGAAATACAGCATAATTTCAATATGAATGATAATTTCAACTCCTAAATCTTTTCATGTCCATTCAATTTAAATCCTATCGATCTTAATTTCAATGCAATCTACTTATTTAAAATCATCCTGGAATAAAACAAAACTGCAAAATATGCACAATTAACATGCAAATCAATGTACATATATAAATATTCCAATGTATCATGTAGCAAAAATAATTTTTTTCCCCACCACACAATTTCATTTGTCTAGTAATAAATAGCTTGGTAGTTAGTGTGTAGGTCTCATTGCTTTCAAGAATGTCAGATCTTGGATTCATATCCCACTACAGCATAAATGGTTTTCATCAGTTACTAATGATGAAAGCAACAGAAAACAAATTCTTCCCAATTTGCCAGAAATGAAATCTACTGGCAGAAAATCTCCCAAGAAGAGACTCCTCCAATAACGAACAGCCAACTGAATATTCAAAGAGGTTTTAATAAGAATTTTTTTCCAGCCTGTACTTCATAAAAATTTTTTTCCAAATTATATGGATTTTATTACGTAATAAATTTTATAACAAAGACTTTGCAAAGACCCAAATCATTTCAAAGAAATTCTTCACAAATACCAAACTTTGTATTCAAATTGGCATCGAAAAAGTTAACTTATCTTAGCAATATCGATCAGCATAATCATACATTCAAACCACTAATGGGACCTCAGATGTATTTGCGAAATTCATATGGATTTCAATAAGAGTTTCTTGGAGTTTTCAATATGCAATATAAATGCAATTTGGTTAAGTAAAAAGCGAACAGAGCTCAAATCCGCGTAACTTTAAACATGTTCATGTAGCGCTACACACAATATAACAAGACACTGTGTTGCTAGATATTAAAAGCAACGCAAAAAGAAAAACCATTGTGGAAATATTCATATCTGCCGCAATCACAAAATAATTGCCAATGACACTTAACCCTGCATAGATAACGTTCTTCAGTAGTTACAGCAATATTTACAACAATTCGATGAACTTCAGCTACGGTAACTAGGGCTAAGTGTGTTCAGGGTCAGTCGTGAAGCAGTCAATATGTTGACTCGCTAAATATTTCATGTTATAAATTAATTATTCTTGGATACTAATAGGTTTAATACCTCATACTCTCATTACTCAAAAAACAATGATGAATTTCAATATTAAATACAATATGAACCATTCATTGTATTTAATATACATGTAATATGAATGGTTCAAATTGTATTTAATGGTGGTCACCAGGTCACCATTACTATAAATGTCAATATTACTCATTTCCAAAAACCCAGTATGATGCTACCCTAGCTTTGCATAGTAAATAGGGGAATTTGGATGATGAAATTTTGAACTATAATCTTGATTAAAAATTGTTGTAGGAATAGATTAATCTTGATCATGTTTAATAAAAAACATTAGTATCTTGTCGAGTTCAAAGAAATTTTTGACCTTTTCCAATTAAGGATGTTAATTTCAATTTGGAAAAAGGTACCATATTTACCCGACTATAAGATGACCCAACTTTTTTTTGAGATAAAGTTTTGAGAAATTTTTTTTTTTTTTTTTTAATGCTCTTTGAGGAAAAAATACGTATTTAAAAATTAAAACTTTAATTGAAATGTTATTCTATTAAAAAAAAAAAAAAAAAAAAAGTACCACGTCAATACACATCTTAAACTTGAATATGTGAAATGGGAATATTATTTTTCCAATCTCTCGAGTGCTATTGTAAAATCCTGCGAGATCTCGTTATGATCGAAAATGCCAGTATGCCAGTAAACAGCAGCGCCACTACAGCCAAGGTGAATTATTTTAGCATTAATTTGCAAAAGTCAGATTATTTGTGTAATTTGCGATTCTAAGACAACCCCCTTTTACTGGCCCTTTAATTTGGGGGGGGGGGGATCTCGTCTTATAGTAGAGTAAAAAAGTAATTTATAATTCGTAAATATTTCATGCCGCTGGATCTTTAATTTCGAGCCTTCATTTGCTTGCAATCCAATATTAAGTGACTATGGCAATTATCTGGAGTACATATATAGCTTTTCTAAATTATAATGAACTATGTCTTAACCTTCTGTAGGTCTCATGACGATATAAAATGGCTAGGACCCTCTTTCAAATGAAAAACCTCTGCTATTAAAATTCACATGAACACGACTACATAAATGCTGGTTCTCATCTAATGTCAAACTGATGACTCTTCGACTCGTGAAAGAATTGTCGAAACAATCTCGCTGTAAAACTATACAAGACCAGTGACCAGTGTAACACCGTATAAGGAGGCAAACTCACCAAAAATATTCAATTCGGACTTTTAAAATTTTTTTATTTATTTATTTATTTTTTTTACTCATATTTTTTGCCTAATTCTGTTTCTAATGAGAATATATGGTTCATGCCAACTGAAAAATTTAAAAAAACCTGAACATTTAAGTGCCTTGGAAAAGTTAAACTGGTTTCTCTGCCACCTGCATTCCCCCTCTCCCCCATACCTTCCCCAAGTAAGGACCCAGACAAGGACGTCTACTCAAAAGCTCCAAATTTTCAATAATGGAATCCCTTTAACTGTATCAAAGATTTTCATTATACAAATTTAGCATTCATTGTGGAAATTTTTAAAAATGCTCATCATTTACCTTTAAAATCACTGAAATTTTTAACATTCGTTTTGAAACAATCCCCTTTCATAAAAATTTTAAGGAAAGGGATTTGTGAAAATCATATTTGTCATTGTTAATACAAAAATCTTTATTTTTCAAAAAAAAAAAAGTTAATGCGAAATGCCGTAATTAAAGAACTAACAAGAGAAGCACACAACAGAGTTACAAGTCTGTAAATAAAAATAAATCAATTATAGATTGGTGAAAAAAGAAAATCGTTTAAATATAAAAAGAAGCTGCAAGTATATCCTTTAATTCTTTTTTCAGATTGAAATAAAATTAGTGAAACTTAAAATCATGCACTGAATGGCCTCATGAAAATTAACAGCTCATGTGACTATGGTACAAAGGTGTGCTTAATCTGGCTACTTCTGGCAATTGGAATATATTAACCAAGCAAGATGGGTAAAACCAGGAATTTGAGTAGTTTCAAACCTAAAATAAGTTGGTATCGAATGAGCCAGATCCGGTAGTTTTAGAAAGGCTTTTTTTCTTGATTTGGGCTTTTCTTGTTCTCAATTACCAAGAATCGTGCAACATTAAAAAGTAAATAAAAAATAAAGAATGAAAGGGAAAAAAATAAAAAAATGCCAAGCCAATGCAATCCTGTGGCCAACAATGCCTTGACAGGGCAAAGTGAACATGGTTAGATTGTACAAGCCAATCAGCAGGCAATAATTCAGAACACATGTGCTGAATGTAATCCCAAATTAGCAGAGATTAACTAATCCCACAAGAAGTATTGGAGCTGCACCTTTCGATCTAACGGTTATATCATTTGCCCTAGATTTCGTTGATTGGATAAATGTGGTACATCTGATTGATCCCACTTTTTTCATTCACCACGTGCAGATATGACAGAAATTGAAGTGCACTGATGAATTAAATTCATTGGCATAACCTGTATGAATTAAAGGATCAATCCTCTTGTCATCCATATTAGAAGTCGCTTGTAGATCCATCATAGTATGAGAATTTTTCATAAGGGAAATGTTAGGCCCTCTGATAGAATACGCTTGAAGTTCACACAGTATGGTAATATTGCAGCCAATCATATCCAACCCATTCATGGCATTCACTGCATGATATAAAAATGCCACAGGCCAGTTTTGTGTCCAATTGCTTCCAGAAGCATTGCTGCTGTATTTCAGTGGCCCGAATAAGCTTCTGATTTTATTCCCAATGATGATGTATGGGGTGAAAGAGAATGGGCTCTTTGTATGCATCAACAGCACTAGTTTGCAAAGTCGCAGAATGCTATCCTTAAGGCATGGCAAGATGTGGCATACAGCAATTAATTAATGTATCAAGAAACTAAAGTCTAATCGATGCAAATAAAAAAAAAAGCAGTCTGTGCTAAAGAAATTCCAGACAGCGATCTCAGCTGGCGATCATGTGCATGGTCAGAGTTGTCACTGGAGTGAGTCGTTTTCACTGACCAGTTAGAACTGCAGATCTCCATTAACAGCATACATTTTGCAGATTTAAAGCAACTGCAAGCAGCTGTCCAGGTTGGTTGCGACACTAAAAACGCAGTTCCAAAAAGGGCTGGATAGACTGCATCATTGGTAATGCATGTGCATACAGCTGAAGGCATCTTGTATATCGAGAAGGTGGACATATCTATGATCTACAAATTATCTATTTGCATGGAAAAGTGTAATACAATATTATGCCCCTATAAAAGATTACAGAGATCAGAGCCAAATATGCAAAGAAGAAATTGAACAGTCCCTCTCTATTCCAGGTGGCTCTTTAGAATGCATGATCAGTTATCCCTTCGTCCTGTAATGACCACATGCTCCACTTTTGATAAATGGATTAATGAAAGTGTGAAAGGGCATCCGACTTGTAGGTATGAGATAAAGCTGTTCCTATCTCTTATCAGACTAAAATCTGATGGAACAAATACCCTGAGCAAAAATGAATTAAGCTAGTTTAGTATAGTTGGGCTTAACTACGTTAACATTATATTTAATAGCTTATTTAACGTGCGCTCCCTTATAATGCAAAAGATCATACAGCCGGTTTCTAATAAACGCAGGTGCCCTGGAAACCTAATAAAATGATCATATCGCCCTGTATGTATTGGTATATATGATCATTTCGAAAGGACTCTCTGGTTTCACAATTGTTGGTTATTTGTGGAACACACAAGGATGCACGTTTATATCCACAAGATTTTTTTCTAATCAAGCCAGGCATTGCTAGTTCCAGGCTAATAGGAAGAGTGAAGAAATAATCTGGCCACATGGCAGCAAAGGATAGCATGCTGATAGCATGGCCTCACAGATCTCCTGATCTCAGGCTTTGATCCTTGACATAGCCCCATCAAATAGAATTAAGTCCCCTTGCTGTGTGCACACCATTTTGAATGTATATGGGATCATTAACACTGCAGATGCCACCATCAACTCAAGACATGCCGGAGCCATGCCTTTCTAGAGGCAGAAGGGATATATTCTCCAATACCATATATGTCGACAGTTTTCCAAATAACAGATGGGCTATTCCTGCAGGACAACGCGACAAATCATATAGTAAGGAGTGTCCAGGAATGTTCGAAAAGCACAGCCAAAACTTCAATTACTTCTCTGGCCCCCTGAATCCCCAGACCTTTGGGTGGCCTTGACTGACATTCTTTCCATGGCTCCATCATGCTCCTTTATCAGCTGTCAGACATACATTGCAGTCTACATGTCTCAAGATACCAGTGGTACCTTCCAGCATCTTGCAGACTTCTCCCCCAAATTACCCAGTGTTGCAGATGGCATTTTGCCGGTTACCAACTGATGGTCATGTCACATTAAGGTGGCTCAACTATGTCACATCAAAGTCTGTAGGTACATTAAGCCTTTCATTTATTTGCTCCTTTTTGTAAAAACAAAACACAAATAAAAAAAATAATAATAATAAAACAAAGAACTAATACATTTAGTTCTTATAACAAAAATAAAATCTTTCATAATACTCTGGTACAATACTGTTTGTTTGCTGAACTAAATTAAAGAAATTTTTGACTAAGTGTCAATTTTTTCTTCAATGAAACAAAAGGAGATCAAGATGAACATTTTTTTTAATGACTGGAAGAAAGGAAAAATATGAGAAAAACAAAGTAGTGGCATTTTTTATTTATTTATTTATTTATTTATTACTATTAACTTTGTCAGCTCTATGTTCTGCTTTAAGTGTTGAGGAAAAAAAAGAGGGGAATGTAAAGTAACACTTAAGATGGAAGAAAATAAATATTAAAATGTGTGATATCAGGTATTTGCAATATTATTTGACACGATTTGACTGTGTCAATCAATCTATCGTTAATTATTGTTAATTTGATCATCAATGCTCAAGTAGCAAAGTTCTCGATTGTGACGTCTTTGTGGAGAGGACTGATTATGATAGTTTATGAAACCACACAGTTGTTTACCGTCAAATTTTGGCAGTCCATCTAGTAAAGTTTTAATGTTTACAACGTTTGTTTGAACCCTTTGGGCAAAATCATGGAACTTGGACTGATGAAGAAACTATTATAAACATTACAATTTCAAATAGTAACACAACAAACAGGAATAATAATACAGGCCAGCAAATAATTTGAGATTCATTTTCAGCTAAGATGTACAAGACCATTTTGACTAAACAGAGGTGTGTTGATGAATACCAGCAAAGTTTGGACTACCATCATCACAATTCATCCTTTAACCAGAGTGAATTGTCACAGAACCAGCAAGATAATCCTCATGTCTCTAGACTTTTTTCTGAAAAACCAAGTAAACGAGCATCCTACTGCAGATATTAACCAACCACAAAGATATTCAGCAGGACTTCAACACTATTCTGTGGACATGTGCTGAAGAAATTAAAACTAGGCTTGCATAGACTGTATTGACTGATTCAGTCTATATAACCTATCATTTTATACAAGCTCTTTGTGAAGGGGCAGACCACCTAATTCATTCAATCACATTAGTTCAATTTGTCAAAATTGCAGTGCTCTTTTTCACCAAGATGGGATTCTTTTACATTCCATTCAGCTAGTGAAAATTTCTAAAAAGCCAAATACTGTATTACCTCTACTATAGTAAAAAAGCCTTACAAGTTCATCAGGAACTGTTATCAAACATTGAAAAAATGCAACTAATTAAACAGTAAAATAACCCTACTATTCATTTCAGAAGACTTCAATATGGAAGTCTCAGTATGCTCAGCAAGCCATTCTTGCAAAACTATTCATGTGCTGTGAAACTGGCCTTTAAATTGTAATCACTGCATAGTAAAAGATGTTAGTTTTATAGGATACTGGAGTAAATTTGCATATCATTCCATGAAATTAGCACACATTCCGTGGAATATATTGACAAAACTGATAGCTTCAGGTATTTGAATAAATGTGAATCGAAGTTTCAATGTGAAAGTGCATGTTGAATTAGTAATATAACAAATTCCCAATTTATCAACTTCTGGTTACTGGAGACATGTTTATGGCATTCCCAATAAACCAGTTATATTTAAGAGAAGTAGAGCTTGAAAAAAATCAAATTTCAGATTTGAACAAAATTTTCCATGATGATTGCAGATGCCTTGAGTGTCCGAAAAATACCAAGTTTAACCCTTTAGCCCAATTATTTACAATCTGAACCATCCAAGAGATTTGCTTTACAATATCAGATGTTATGCAAGAGGGTGAAAGATGCAGCCTTTTTTTTTTGCAGATTTTATTTTTATATAAAAACTAGCAGATATTCCCGGCATTGCTCGGGCTTTTTTTTATTTTTTTATTTAATGAAATTTTGCAATATCTGAATGTGAATAGACAATAAAAATGAAAACGTGAAAAGTTTCGAGTTCATACAATAAAAATTCACATTGAAAAACCGAGAAGAACTGCTATTTCGCTCACAACATACTTGTGGTTGGGGGAGCTTGTGGACTATATCGGCTTTGTTTTCACCAGTCAGCCTATGGAAACAACTTTGGAACATTTTGAAATTTCAATGGAAAATTTTAATGAGAACTTTGATGACTACTGGGTCACTTGTTTAGTTGCAGTAGTGCACTGGTAAAACCGATACAACACTGAGCGATAATGATCAGTCTTGAGATTAATTTACAGGTCTTAATGAACATTATCTATAACTATTTGAATGATTGAACTTGGTATATTTACTCTAATTTATACATTTACTACCAAAATCATTTTTAGAATTCTGTGTTATCACCATTGTTGATACAAACATGACTGGCCTATTGTTGCACAAAGTTTGTCTTGCATTGTTGGTCATTAAATATATATTATTGGTGAAAAGCCTTATTAGTATGCACTGCCATTATTTTGATAATTATTTTTTCCAAATCTCAGGTAAATATAACTTCATCTTGCTCTGAAGATCAAATGCACAAAGTTTCATAAAGATCGGAACAAAACTGTAGATTTGTGTAAGAAACCAAGACACTCAAACAGACTTCACAAATTCCTTGCGGCGAGCGGATCTAGGTGCAGCGCGGCGTCTGCCTGGAGCACCGCATCGCAAACCGTTTGACAAATAATTCGAGCCGAGCGGTTGAGTGCCACTCGTCGTCCGCACAGCTTGCGGACGAAGTTTGTCGTGTTTAACCTGGGCAGCCACGGCAGCGGCAGCAGTGGCTCAGCCATTCAGAAAAACTAAATCACATGTAAATTCTTGGAAGGCAATAGCACATATCGTGCACAGACATAGAATTAGAGTTAGGGGCAGTTTGAACCTGCATATTGGCAGACTTCATTTCAGTCGAGAAGAGAATAAACGCGGCAAGCTGGCGATTAATGGCGGACAAGCAAGGAGTTGATGTTGTGATTTGTATAAAGTCATAACCACCGACCAATCGGATTGCAGCAGCAGATGCAAACGATTGCTGTGCCGCATTTTTTCTTGAACGAGAAGAGTTTGCGGTTATCACCAACTATCTGCCGCTTTTGGAAGCGGATCCACGAGGCTTGCGGCCGCTAGCTTTTTATTTGCATACCTGCCAACACTGGAAATCAGAAAATAGTACAATTTTTTAAACCGGAACCAGAACCAGTTTCCGTCAATCAGAAGTGGGTTCATTTCCGTAAACCGAAACTTAACCCCTGTTTTGCAAATAATTGAAACTAAAAAAGTTTACCTGAATAATTTAAGACTGAAAATGACCACATGCTAAACTTCCAACGCAAAATATTAATGGTAGTGCCTCCACTTTTTCTTTCGCAGAGAAAACTTCAATGTAATAACTTGAATTATACTGGATTTATAAATTCCGTGCAGAAAAGAAAAGCGATAAAAACAATCTTTGAAATTTTAAATTATTGAACAGAGGGAAAACTTTTCACATGACAGGCAGAGGAGAAAGCTATAACTGACGCAAAAAGAAGGCATTAATTGACCCATCATAACGAAATATGCGATAAAAAACAGGCGACACCTGTTGCAAAAATTAATTTTATCAATGAAGAACGAAATAACAAATTTTTGCACAAAAAAAAAAACAAAGGAGATGAAGTTAACATAAAACAGAACTTTGAAAAGTGCAATTGCCCTACTTTGCTTAAACACGAGTGAATCGCGTAAGTTTACGAAAGAAGTTAGTTGCAGTCGATTTCAGTCACAAATCGGTCAAAATCCAAAAATTAGTAGATCGCTTATATAGCCATCATCTTTGGGATAATTTGATATCGGCGAAAAGTGGAACTAATCTCTATTATTACTGTGGGGGCCATTACTTCTATGGTTGACGGCGATTGACCTTGAACTTCGTGATTTTCGCTAGTTTTATATATTTCGTGTTCGATTTGAAATTTTTCACCTATGCCACATTATTATTTATATCTCGAACTTTCATTTTAAATAAAGTTGTATATTAGGCTGGAGTTGTCCTTTAATATATCTATTACTATAATTTAAAGCAGAACAAGAAATCGGCATTGAGTTTTTACTGTGTTTCTCTACACAAAAGTAAACGTGGATGAAAGTAGCATTTTTAGGACAATTTTTGCCAACCGCAGCAATGGCCACCACGCTTTCAAACGGGGATGCGGTGGTGGTGCTGTAAGCAGCTCATGAGTAAAACACTATATAATCTAGATATTATCTAGTGCTTTACTCACGAGCAATCTACTCATTTTATATCGTTGTCAAAAACGCAGAAACGTACCCTGTTATGAGCATTTCCTCTCGTCTTTACATTAAAATATTGTTTCAGTTATACATTTTTAAGTCTTTCTAATTTATCGCCTAATGCTGTCAAAATTCGTACGATTTCAAAGCTATCCGTACAATCGTACAAATACACCAAAAATTTTACATTGTACGGAAAAATCGTCGGATATGTATCCGTAAAACCAAAGATAATTGTACCCAATGAATCAATTTTATTGAAAAACTAGAAGCAAACCCACCCATTGTATATTCGGGAAATAACCCATTGTTAGATTTTTTCTTCGTTGTGACAGTCCACCGTCGCCGATTTTATATATACGATTTGAATGAGAGAAATTTCAGTTTTCAACTTGTGTGCTCCTACTGTTACTTCTTGAGGGCTTTCCTCTTCCGAACTTCATGCACTTTGGCATCTTTGCAAAAAATAATCTTCGTGGGTTGTTCATCATTTGCAAATGAAAGAAAAAAAGTTTGAAAAGTTGGTGAAAGAAATTCAAAAGTGAAAGTTATGAACAGAGCCATAGCCACTGACAAGCTTTAGCCTATCAAAAGCCCAGTAGTCATCACATGATTTCAAGAAAAGTCGATCATTCAATGGGGAGGGGAGGGCTGAAAAACTTTTGACTGATAGTGAATATTAAAAAACAACCCACAAACACTCACTCAAATCGATAGTAGAGATGTTAAAGATAATAAAATTTTCATAATTCTTGACCCAAAATTCGATTTTTAAAGCTCGACTCCCCTTAAAAATCATTTCGAAACTCATTTTATTAGGCATGACAACAGGCAGCAGGGGGAAGAGGGGAGGAAAAAAAAAAAAAAAAAAAAGAGAAAAAAAAACCGCAGAGGGGTTTATATTAAAACACTTTAAATTGTCAAGGAAATCTAACCAGGTATTTATGAATATAAAAAACGTGCAACCCTACAGAAGTTTTTACGATCCCACTCGTGTTACAGACGCCGCAAACTGGTAATCCAAGAAGGCAGTTACCTTTTTCTATGCCCGCTAAGCGATCAAGGGGCTGGCCTAGAACCAGGTGGCTAGACTACATGTACAACCTGGATTCGAGTAGTTTGGAACATGCATCTGATGGCAGACGATTGCTATCACTGAAAATCCTCCTTGACCCTTAAATTCTGAGCTTAGAAGAGGGAGGAAGTATCATTTCCTAGACCAGCAGGGACAAAATAATAATTTAAAAACATTAAAAAAAATAAAAATAAACTATCTTAGGGTTTCCGCTATATTCCTATACTCTGCATGAGGGCAGGATAAAAGGACTTCATTATCATCACAGTGTGTTAGTGTCTTAACCTTCCTTTCCTCCACTCAAAATGCATCATTATTATAAGCTTTTATTAACTTTGCTGTGTTAGTTGTTTAGGTCAAATCTTGTAATCAATATTAAACCAACTTTCCGACTAGCTAGGGAGCTGCAATTTGACACACTTATGCAGAATTTATGATTAAGAAAAAAATTTTCAAATCGGTTCATTGGTTCGTGTTCTAATGGTACTAACTCATTACTACGAATTGATTGTTGTAACAATTGGACATTTCGTTATGGCGAGAGTAAATGTGTCTATTGTTTATTGTTGCAAAATTAAGCTGTGTTGTTGCCACTAAATAAAACATTATAAAAGCTTGGTTTGATAAAACCTTTTCTCTTAACTTGTTTAATTTTTAATTACTGATTATTAAAAAAATCTTTTTGAAATGTTTTCATTGGGTGCATTCAGGATGCAGCCACTTTTTCCACTGGTGAATTTCTCATGAATCGAGTGGAAATAGCGTGAATTCACAAGAAGCAAGAGAATCCCAAAGGACACAATGAATTATTACTTAATCAGTACACATAATTGACATGAAGCTGCAAATGAATATCAAATTTAGTAGAAGACTGAAAAGATGGTGAAAACATCAAACACAGTGAAGCAGATATTCTAAAATCATGCTAAACTGGAATTTAAAAAATTCATTTAGCAAAATCAATTATAAACGTTCCTAGTAAACTACATTACCGGTAAATAAACAAATCTATATTACTTCTTTTTTTTATTTTTAAAAATCTACGAGAGTTGGGGCATAAGTCATGGCAACTATTATTTTTTTCTCAGAGCAGAGTGATGGTATCACAAAATGTCATGTCTCAAGGAAGCCATGTATTTTAGTTAAGTTTCCACAACACCAGATGGCTCCGATTTCCTATTATTGCACAGAGTGCAGTGTTAAATCAGTTCTTAGAGATCGCCATGCAAGATGGATGTAACCAGAGTTGAACAACGCTCGTATGTCAAAATAGTAGTTCTCCATTTTGATTTCCGTTACTTACTCTGAAATTTGAAACTTGTAATGTTATGTCAACTACCTTAGTAAATTTTGGCGTGCTATTAAATGTCCGTACACTTCATCCATTCCTTATCCTTTCACCTGTATACTTCACATTCTCCACCCATGCTCAAATTCTTACAAAAAAAATAGTTGCCATGCCCCACCCTCGTATATTTGCAAGACTTTAAAAACCTTATTCTTTAAACTTTTTGTCAATTCGTAATATATTATTTTCATTTGCAAATTTGAGTAAGTTTGAGCTGATTAGTATTCACAACCGGTAAAAATATTTTAAAAAAAGTTAGATTTGTTCAAAATATAGAGGGCAATTCAAAAAGAAATATCATCAGAGGTTAGGCAACATGTTTAGTGTTAATCAAAAAACGTATGCCCCATCCCCCAAGGTTTTGAGAATTACCCGACTCAAGGAATATAGCAACCAAGTGTTAACTATTAGGTTACCAATGATAATCTTAACGACTTATGTTAATCTTTATTAGTTATATGAGCACTTGTTTTCCTGGAACAAAAGAATTATATGCAGGGCGAGTCAAAAAAAAAAGCCAAGTCCCCAGAACTTAGTTGTCCCCATTGTCCTGGGACTTAGTTTTATTTCCTCACACAGGCTTTTTTTGACTCACCCTGTATTTAAATAGGAATGGATAAGAAAATATAAGTGAATGGATAGTAGATGGTACACTTCAAACAAATGGAATTGTTATGCCGTTTATTAAATTTTGAAAAATTTAGCTGAATAAAAATTCCACATTTGTTGCAATTTAGTTTTAAGACGTGCTATTAAAATAAAGACATTATTATTACGAATATAGAAGTTTTGATTGTTAATATGCTGTGATCCAATTGAATCTCTAACCTTTAATTATTAACTAGCAAATTTATAGTATGTGATGTAATCCAATGAAAAACTGATCTTTGTCAATTGGCAATAACTTAAAATCTTCAAAACTAATTTCAATCATCAAACTGATCTTGTTGTTAAATTTAGCCTTTCGAGAATACAATACTTCAATTTAATATTTTAAAAAGTTAACTGATGTATTCCAACAAGTCTTTAATATTTTTAATAAAATTCTACGAGAGTTTTAAGCAGTTTCAAGTAAATCTTATATAACTGTTACTATTTTGAGATCTTAGCAATTAAAGAGACAGTGCCAAAAGAAAAAGCACGTTTTCTTTAGTATACATTTTCTAAATCTTTGAAATAAATGCATGAAAATTATAATATTTAAACACTTGCATTTAAAAGCCTATTCTCATTTATTTACTAAATAATTTGAAATTATGCAAAATTTTGAATTCCAAAGAAAAGGCAAATACTTATAAATTTTGAAATTCTATACATTAAAAACTATTCAATTTCTTTCAATATTAAAAAGATACGATACCAAAAACAATCTGGTACATGTTATGAAAAATTTTTAAATTAGCAGTTTTCATTTTAATCGAACTCCATTTAGATTCAAAATTTACGATATACAAAACTGAACAAAAATCTCAAAAAAATTTGGTATAGTTCGTTTTTATTAACATTTTTATGCAATTTAAATTCTCTTCAATAAAACATAATTACTACATAAGTATATTAAAAGAAATAACTTAAGTAGAATGCAAATCCTACCTTGGAAACTTTGTTATGGTTGATAAGCTTCCAGAAAATGTTTAAAATGGATATATTTAGAAAAAAAGTTCTAATAGTTTTCCATTTCAAAATAGTCCAATACTACTTCAGTCTATTTAAACATAGCACAGTGAAATATTATGCATACATTTTTTTTTTTAATTCACAATCTTCTTTGTTTCTTTGGACGTGGACCATTCCATGGTATAGGAGTGCTGTCCGTAAGAGAGACTATGTTCAGTCCTGCCATTTCCAATCCTTTCACCGATGCCTGCAACAAAATGAACAAAAACAATCATACAAACAATCTCAGAAATTAAGTAAAATCTTCATTAAATTACAAAACATTTACCATTCTGCCAGGTCCTAGGCCTCCAACCTTAACTCTAATGGTTTTTATCCCATTCTCAATGCACTTCTGAAAAATAGAAAATAAAATGTCACATTACTTGATGAGAAGATGAAGTTAATTCAGAATGGATTACATAAACAGAACTCTAAATGGAGTAACAATCAATGGAAAGGTCTTTATTCTTGATAATTAGATCAATAATCTGTTCAATGCTTAAAGAGAACATCTAGGAATCCAACTACCCTTACCCCCATCAGTATATTAAAAAAAATCTATAAACTTATATATATCAATTTTGGAAAAAATTACATTTATACATATCACATTTTAATATTGCAAAAACATCTTCACGCAGAAATTTGCAACGAACTATCACAATCATTTTTTCCCCCTTCGTGCTTACTGGCCAAATTAAAATGTTTCAGTTTTCAATGCTTTGTATCACGTTTTGTTAGTTTGCTCTTTAATATAAGATACAAAAAAGCAATTTCTAAACTATTACAGAAATTTTTCATGTGAAATAAACCTACAGATATTAGTGAATTTATAGGCTATTATTACTAGTAAGTCCAGTCCTATTGTGCATCATTTACATGGGATGTGCCCCCACTAACAAGAGAAACTAGCAATCATTCTTCTCGCAAGATAGTGCACTATTGTCCATTGCTGCTTCTGTTCAGACATTGGAGAAAACGATGTTGCAAGCTGCCACTTCCCTCATGATTGGCCTCCAAAGTTTGACCTTATACCTTTCAATTTTTGGTTATGGAGCTAACTGAAAGCAGCCAATTTTATTGGCAGTGTTGAAGGACCATCTGGTATCAGGATACACCATAACAACCAAGATGCTTCTTCAGTGTTTTCTCCCAGGTGCTTTTGCAAGGTGCACACCAGCTGGTTTTGGTGATCAACAGCTTAAATGGAAAAATTTCAAATGCTGTTAACGTTTCGCTTGTTCTTAATTTTGTCCGCCCTCCCCCAAAATTTCTTCCTTTCGCCAATGTGATAAAATTTTCTGGGGACAATAACATTCCTTGATATTGCAGTCTTAACTCATCTGACAGCTTTACTCTTGAATGAGACAGCTTTACTCTTGAATGAGACATCACATTGAAGATTTATAGATAATTTTTTTTTAGTTGAACTGTAGCCCCCTCCTCACTTAAACACATGCACGCACGTACGCACACACACTCACACTCACACACACACACACACACACTCATACGCATACGCAACCAAAAATCCTACTTTTCTGTGCATAAATCCCAATTTTATTACTATACATCTTTGCAATTTTTCCTGCATCTTTTATAAAATCCTTATACCAAACATAACATGCTTGTGGGTTTTCACTAATAGAAAGGGGGGAAAAACAAATTCCAAAAAATAAAGATGCTCGTATCCCTTTTATTACACAACTAGAAAATTCTATAAATAGAATGCAGGTCTCGATTCCTGTTCATTATACAAATTCCAATGTATACAAATTTTGAATATACAAGATTTTAAGAAAACATTCGTTTTTAATGACCTATAAAGAGCAATTAAGGTATCCTTAAACAGTAATTTTTTTATAATTACAATTCTAATTTATATTCAGGTGGTAAAATTCAGAATAATATAATTAGTTTTTCAGGAAACTAAAATTCCCGAGCTTTTTAAAAAGCAATACAAATTCAAAATTCCACACCCCCCCTCCCCAAAGGTAATAAATAATGCATGGATAAGATGACAATTTCCTCGAGGACAGTTGGTCCAACTGAGTTTCTACAGAGTAAAAAAATACATTAAGAGTGCATTTTTTTTAGGTTTAGACTACAGATTCAAACAACCAAGGAAGCTTTCACAGACCAACTGGTCCAATCTAGACTCTTGGTTTAGGAATCATGCACCTTATTCTGTAACTCACACTCCACAAATAAAATAAAATGTTTAAAGTGAATAATACTGTGAAATTTATGAGAAGTTTCTATCAGATTTTTAACAAGCTTATTTCTTACAGCAAGTTTACTGCTGTGGTTTTTATGAACCAGAGATCAAATTTTTACTTAAGCTATAATACCTGTCCAACAGTAATTCCAGTTGCTTGAGCTGCAATGTTAGTGCCTTTCTTGGTGTTTTTAAATCCTTCCATTCCCTACAAAAAGGTTTTGAATGATGGATGAATGCCTTTCCAAACCTTCATTAGTAATGCTTTAGTTTCTCTTAACTTACACAGGTCCATATAAATAGGGTTTTCCCTAATTAAAAATAAAAATAAAAATAACATTGAATGCATTTTTCATAAAAATATTTACGAAGTTAAAATTTCAATTCAACTGTTTTAAAAAATAAAAATAAAATTTAGATGCAAAATAATTTATATTACCTTGCCAGTTGGTCATATTCATTATTGTGTTATTATGTGTAGCTTTTATGTGGCAAATGGGCAGTTCTGCAAAACGTGTTCCATCAAAAATGAGATTGGGAGTATTTTCATCAGGGAAAACGGAGGTTCGTCTAGATATGAAGAAAATGAAAAGGTTTTAGTTGATTTAGATTTCTAATCAAATGTATAAAATTATATTCAAAAATTCTTAAAACAACTCTTTAGAAATTAAGATGAAATATCTAAAACCTTTTTTAAGACTTCTGTATTATTCTACATTTAATAAGAGTAGTCAAATAAACATTTTGGACTTAGTTTTCTATATCTTAACTATTTTCTTTATGGCTGTCCTTTTGTAACTGATTCTAGTTCTCATTAAATAACATGGAAAGAAGAGACTTATCCACAATAAAGATGGTCATACAAGATTTAGCACCACTGCTTTAAAGAAAACTAAATTTTATCTTCATTTTTTTAAATACAGGATTTGCTCAAAAGAATATTGCAGTTCAAACAATTTTATTTTATTTCTCAGAGATGAGCTGAGGAGAAATGGTACATTGAATGAAAGAAGAATCATCCAAGATTATGCAATTTATATTACAAATGTTCAATTTCTTCCCCCTGGTGACCCAGCACACATCCATTGAGTGGTCAATTTCCTCCCACACTTGTCTCAGTAGGTCTGCTCTGAATGATGGCTGCAACAATCTGGTGTCGCAATTCAGGCAGATCGGCTGGTCGTGATAGCATGTAAACAAAATCCTAAAAGGAAAATATTACAGGAAATGAGGTTGGCAGAATGGAGGACACGGTAGGTGAAGTTGGTTCAGCAGACTTAGCAAACGGATGTATGTTGTGTCATCAGGGATCACATATTGAACACGTAATTGCATGATCTTGGACATTAATTCTTTCATTCAATATTATATTTGTCCCCATAATCCCAAGTTTTTTTTAACAGTCTTGAAACGATCTACAAATGGGGGGGGGGGGGTGAAATTTACATAAATACATTATATTTTTGAAAGCATATTTGATGAAGAGCAAAAATTTATAATTAATTATTCTTACAAAGAAAAAGCTCAAAATCTATGTTCCCACCTAGAAAAACTAGATTTTTTTCAAATGTTGTATTTTGATAGTCATAAAGAATCCCCTATTCTTTTAGAATGACATCGCATGCCATATGTTAAAATGAAAAATTTTATTAAATTCTACTGGTCATGTAGTTTCAAAGATATCAAAAGGTATGCTTTTTCCATGTGGAAGAAGAAAAAAAAACCACATGTACAAAACTTTGAGAAACATAAGCATATGGAGACACTGACAGACAATGAACCAGACAATAACCAACCACCTGGACTATAGTAATGCCACATGTTACAAAGCAGAAAATCATTTTTCATATGAAAATTCGCATTTCGTAGTAAAAACTGGAATAGTACAAAAAGCACATGTATTGCTAGATCTAGAAAACTATTAGGTAAAATGGTAGAGGACTGCTCATAATTGAAAAAACCTGTCTAACTTCTGCAAAGTACACTTTAGAAAGCTTAAAATGACATTTATCCTTCGCTATTGTCAAAAACTCACAACCAGAAAAATCAGTTGCTATGGCTAAAGTCCATCGATGTGCAAACTATAAAGTGCTCAAAATCTACAGCAAAGTTCCTTTGCAACTCTTGTCTTATGGAAGCTTACAAGTTTTCAATATTTAAGTTGGAAATTAACATCTGGAGTCTTTCTATAGCAATAAAGTTAACACGTCATTTCCAATTAATTCATGGAATCTATAAACTATTTAAATGAACTCTTGTATAAATTTTTCTTTGGTGAAACTATGAAAAGAATGTAAAAGCCAAGTCTGTTTATAGCACAACAAAATCCCCTTTGTTATATTTATCCTTCATATATAAAGTTTTCAAAACCATTCCATTTTTTACCCCTTGAATATTATCACAAGATATTTCTCTGATAACAACAAAACTCATTAAAGACCAATGTTTTTATTTTACTTAGGAATGTTAAGAAATAATAGATAGAGGCACACAAAGATAAAATTTTTGGCAGTATGCCAATAACAAATTCAAATTTTATGCATCATCAATATACAGAATTGTGAAATTTTTTTAAAATATTAATTAAAAGATCCAATTCTAGAACAAAAAATGAAATATCAGTTTTACATGAAATTGAAAGATATGGGGGGAAAATTTAACATTGAAAACAAGAACAAAAAGAATCTTTCATTTTATATCTACTAAGAAGAATTGATTTTGTTAATCAATACAAAAAAAAATAAATACATCAAGAGAATATAAGGAGTCATAATTCATTAATGACACAATCAAAACAAAAAATTTTAATGGTATTTTTAAAGAAAAAAACTATTATCTAAATATAATTTTAATCAATCTAGTCGATCTCATTAAAAAGAAAAAGGAAAAAAAAAAAAAATCCTAATTTTTGATGCGCATGTCTATTTCAAAACGAAAGCGGAGTTCCTATTGGTTGAGTTTTGTCGCATTGCAGGGCAACTAACAGCTGCAAGTTGCCTAGCAACTATTGAACAGGTCAATGAACAGCTGTGCAGCCACATCTTGGGCTGAAGTTACAAATGAATTGCAGGCTTGGGCTTTCTTGTAGTTGAAATATGATAATGTACAAAACTCATTATATAAAACTCAATACAAAGTCACTCGCTTCAAAGATTCATAATAAAACAAGTTTCAAAGCGTTACCCTTAGCCCTATATAAATAGAATAAATGAAATCATCCTGTTATTTAAAAAATATTTCTCCACTGCAATTTCACAATCACAGCAGTTTGGATTCTGAACCCTTAAATCGCTTCAATTTATTTTATTTTGAGATTTGTTTGCTCTTTTAGTTTATTTAAAAGGCAATAATTACATTAATCGATGGCTTAAAAATTTTAAATTACTGATTAGATTGCTCTTGTAACTTTGTTACTGGGAAATAATAAAATTGTATTACAGATAAATAGGGTCTGTATGTTCATGCATTTATATGCAGCAAGCATATTACAACAATAAGAGCATATAATGCATATTTTCGTGTTTAGAGAATAAAAATGCATTTTTGTTCCAAATTCAATAGACTTCTGTTGGTGTTATGGATACAGCACCGTATATGAAAAGGGCATTTCAGTGTTTAAAGTTGCTATTCACCAAGATGACTAGTCTATATGACATGTCTCATTCATTCATTAGTAATTCAGCTCGAAGGCTGGTTTGTAGCAGTTACAATTCTCCTCCAGCATTGTCTATCTTCTGCTGTTCTCTTCAGCTGGGCATATGTTCCAACCTGGGCATCTTCACATAGCTGTCTCACAAATGTTCTCCTTGGCCTTCCTCTCCCTCTCTTTCCAGCTATTCTTCCCTCTAACACTTTCCTAAGGAGGCATTCATGTAGTAATGTGTCCAATCCAGGACAGTCTCCTTCTTCGTATTGACTTCAGAAGACTTCGCTCTTCTTCAACCTCCTCTAGGACCTGCTCGTTTGTCTTTTTTGCTGTCCAGCTGATTCTCTGCATTCTTCGATAACACCACATCTCAAAGGCCTCCAATTTCCGTTCCTCCTTCTTTAATAAGGTCCATGTTTCTGCTGCGTACAGTGCTGTAGACCAAACATAAGCCTTTAAAAATGCATTTTCGGTGTCAAATTGGTGTTTTTGGATGCCAGGGTGCTGTATCTATCTCGGAAGGCCTTTTTTGCCAGTGCTATTCTTGCTGCTATTTCTGATTCACACCTTAGATCTTCAGTGATTACTTGACCCAGATAGCAGAAGCAGCATTCCTGTTTGATGTTATTTCCATCTATGATGAGGGACAGTTATTTTGGTGTTTTAAAAATCACTATTGTTTTTGTTTTCTTAAAATTGATCTCCATACGATAAATCTGTACTCTATCGTAGATCTTCTTCGTCATGATTTTAATCATTTCTTCCGAGCTTACTAGTATAACCCGATCGTCTGCATACTTTATTGCTGTAATTCGTTCTCTGTTGATCCAAATTCCCAACTTCTCATCTCTGATGGACTGTAGCATCATATCTGCATAAACATTGAAAAGTCCCGGAGATAACAGGCATCCTTGTCGTACTCCTTTTCTTATATCCACCGGTTGCATTGTACCTTCCTTTAATGCTATTATAGCTTTTTGGTTTGAATAGAGATTCCATATTAATTTGAGGATTTGCTTCTCAATTTTAAGTTTTTCGAGACTTGGGAAAAGTCTATGCCATGGCACATTGTCAAATGCTTTCTCATATAAAGATCGTGATTATGCTCAAGCATGCGCTCACCTAGGAACCGCAGCGAGCCAATCGCATCTCGTGTTCCCATCATTTTCCGAAAACCAAATTGATTTTGTAAACATTCCTCAATCCTATTATCGATTCTTCCTTTTATAATCTTCAATAGAATTTTCGAAGCATGAGATGTCTGGACCATGGAATTCATCCAGTATGCGAAGAAGTGCGCAAATTAAATCACAGACTTATCTTTTAATTTCTACAGTCAAGAAAATTTTCTTAAAATCTCCCACGAGGATTCAGCTGTTCAAACAAATGTATCCAAATCTGCCATTGCCACCAGAACTTATGGGGTAGTTGGCTAACTGTAGCTTTCTATTATGCACAGCATCCACCCGAGATAACTACGGTTGTTAATGCTCTGAATCCAGAAGATGCTAAATCCATCAAAACTGCACGAGTTTTGTTAGAAGAGTCTGAACTTGAAATCTTAAGGGATGCGATCACAGAACTTGAGATGCAAAAGGTTGATCTTCCAACTACAACTGCAGTGATAGATATCATAGAAATTAAGCTATACAATGTGAATGGAAAAATTGGGGGGGGGGGGGGGAAGGCAAATAGTGATGCAAAAAGTGAGGGATTTGGGGAACTGAAGTCTTTCTCAAATGTGTTCACAAACAGAGATACTTGGTTCTCTAGATTACTCTCCCCTTGAAATTGCATCCTTTAAGTATGCTCCAATCCAGTCTTGTGACGTGGAGCGCTCGTTCTCACACTACAAAGCTGTCATACGTGACAACAAACAAAAATTTAAAATGAAAATCTTTCTCAATATTTTGTTGTATACGCAAATGCAAAAATGTTCTAATAAAAATGTACCAATTACAAATTTGTCTGCATATGTTGGAGTATACTTTTTGGCATTTTCAGGGCATATTTTGACATTTTCAGTGCATGTTTTTGACATTTTGATTGCATATTTTTAACTTTTTTAGAGCATGAAAGTACGGACCCTACAGATAAATATTCGAATCTACTCAAAAGAATATTTTTAAAGCAATAGCTGGCAAGTTGCCAAAAGATATTTCTGATGGTTCCAGGTCCAACTTATATGACATTTTCAAAATTTAACGCTGTCCTATTTGTCAAGCATTCAATCATGGCCACAGCAAACTGTACCAAAGAATTTATTTTAAATGCAATGGCAAATGGCCTCCTTCATGCAATGAAATAATTGCATATTTAGGATGGGTACACTTCCTCCAAAAGTAAAACAATAAAAACAATAAAATAAAATCGATTTAATATCAGACTGAACGATTTATCATTCAGATTTTTTTTCAAGTTGAACTGCTTTTATATCATACCAAAAGACTTGTGAAACTAAAACTGAGAATCAAACACATAACTATTTGTTCTGGCCCGCTACCTTAATGTAGCAAAATCTGTTATTACTCTTCTATTAATATAAATTACGAAATTTAATATTGCAGTTTTTAAATCTTGAATTATATTAATCTCTCGGAAATTTATCCAAACACATTTCAGCACCTTCAAAAATCGAATTCTTATTAAATTAATTTATAAAGTAATTATGTACTTGTAAATAAAATTTGAGTATGCCTTACAGGAGAATATGATAATCATTTATTTATTTATTTATTTATCCCCTTAAATTTGACACCTTATAGCCAAGCAGTAATTTCATCAATTATTATTAACATGCAAAAAAGACCAGCTGATTGTTGACAAATGTACATAACCTAAGTCTCTAATCTGTGGCTGCTAAAAAAATTCAGTTGGACTAATATGGGGGAGAGATAGTCTGTTATTTCAAGGTATTGCTTTTTGCGATGTAAAACCATAGTAAATATGTAAATAAATCTTAAAATCACTTTAATCTATCACCAAAAAGATTGGTACGCTCTCGCTTACCACTATCTTTTTGTTCTTAGATGCCATAGTGAAGGGAAAAACTATAGAATATCAGAATATCCTAAAAAGCATAAGATTCAAAAAAAAAAAAAAAAAAAATTAACACATGTTATGTAGCAATGAGATGCTTGTAAACTATAGTCTTTTTCACAAAAGACAGTTAAACTTAATTAAGATCAGAGTAGAAACCAATCAAAAGCAAGAACTAGCGATGCATTACTTGTACCACAAGCATTTCAGAACAAGAGTATTCAACAACATTAAAAAGAAAATTTTTATTATTTTTTTTTATTTTCATACAATCATTTAATATTTGCAGATCACTTAATTTTATTTCTCTTTTATATGTGAATTAAAAACTAATGAAAATTCCGGTTCTTAACTCAATCAATGTGTGCAAGAACAGGTGCAATGAATGGAATAACAAGTCAAGCGTGGTTTTGATTGGTTTATTTAGTTGCTCTTCTTTAATAAAATAAAGAGTGTAGTGCTTGTAAATAAGCGCTTGACTCTCCCCTACTGTCAGTTTTCGAAAAGGCAGACTGCCCAAAATTCCATCCGGACCATCTGAAAATTTGACCTTTGCTCCTAGGATCCCACCTTCAACTGTACATCAAACATCAACTTGTGGTTTAAATAAATATTCACAGTTTATTCTAGGCCCTTTTTAAATGGCCATGCGATTCAGCTGCATTTGCTCATCACTCAATACTAAAAAATTATAACTTAGAATAAATCATTTTGCCCAAGTCCCCTTCCCCTCCCATTCTACATAGCTAATAAAAATTTCCATGGAGAATACTGAATATTTATAGATCAATTTTGATAAAGTCTACAAAAATTTTTCCACTTGACAATATTTTGAGGCTCTTCAATGGCATTTTCTTTATTGCTGACCACAATTAAATAAGATCCTCAACTTAAATTTTTTTGAAAAAAAGTAGTCTATAATTTAAACCATTGTCTGTTAAATGTAATTATCATATCCGGAGATGGGAACAGAAGTGATGACAGCCAGATTCAAGCACAAAAGTAACCATTTAGAATTGGCAAGACAGTTATCTATCAACTGCAATCAATACAAGTTTGGCCATTTATACTAATAAATAAAGTAATCCTTGAATAAATTAAAATTATAAAATACATTTAATTATAAAAACCCATTTTAGAGCATATATTCTGCCATCACATACACTACAATGAATAAATTTTACTTCTTGAAGACTGGCAATCCTTTTTTACAGTTTTACTTCTAACATGGTAATGGTAATACTGAAGGTATCCCAAAGTTTATGAATTATGATTCCTCAATTTCATTTTCAGGAATGAATTCATTCAGTCTTTACATAATGATGCAAACTTTTATATTAAACTTTAAATTTATGATGCAAATTCAGGAAATATGACAAGATCTCGCCCTGAAAATTTTCTACATAAACAGAGCTGTAAATATACCAGGGTTCGCGCTTACTCGCAATTTACGCGTCAAACGGGCATTTTTGCTAAACTTTGACTCGTGATTTTTTGATCAGCGAGTCAAAATTGACTTGTTAAATTTGAATATCATCAGCCCATATCTTTCTCATCACATTTTAACCTCACTTTATTTTATCACATGTGGTCTTGTTTACATTTCTAATTAAATATGGCAGCAACTATAGAGATTGTGGATGCATGTAAAAACATGGAAGTTAGAAAGAATATAAAATTTTGCTCGCAGTTTTCAAGGTTGGGAGTCAAATTGACTCGTAGATATTTTGTCCTAGCGCGAACCCTGTATACATAAGCTTTCATTGAATAGCCATGCTTTTTGAAAACAAAAATACGAGGTGTATACAAAAAGTCTCGGACCTTTGGCCAGAAAAACTAAAGTTATTCACCTGTAGAAATTAAACATTAATACCTTCAAAGTACTCCTTGGGATTGCACACACTTCTCCCACCACTCCTGCCGTTGTTGGAAGCATCTTTGGAAGGCCTGTTTGGGTATGGCAGACAGCTCTGCCGTCGTTTTCTGCATAATGTCTTCTTGTGACTGAAATCTGATTTCTTTCAGCAGCGTTTGAGCTTGGGGAACAGCCAAAAGTCCAATGGAGCCATGTCAGGGGGGTAAGGAGGTTGACGCACCAAGGAGTGCTGTGTTTGGCCAGGAATTTCTGAATCAGAATGGGCAGGTGCATTGTCGTGATGGAGTGACCAAGTTCCTGTTGCCCAAAGGTCGAGTCGTTTCTGTCGTATAGCATCACGAAGGAGCGTCAGATAGTAATATAGATCTGTTGGCCTTTTGAGAAAATTGAAAACCAAGAGGCATGTACCCCTCTCTCTCTCTCTCTCTCTCTCTCTCTCTCTCTCTCTCTCTCTCTAAGCCTGCTTTTCACTTTCACTTGTCACCACTTCTATTACTATACTACCTCAAAGTAAATGAGCAGAAGAAAAATGCTCTCCAAGTATTTGATGTCTATTCCATTGGCAAGATGTACATTGCCTTCACTTTTTTTTCTTTTCTTCCCTATATCAAAATAGATTTAAGCCCAACTTCATTAAACCATGAATCATAGTTGAAGTTGAAAGGATTGCAATTCAGAGCCTGTAAATTTTTGAATTTTTGAGGGAAGGGGGAGTGCCAGATAACATATCTTCTTTATTAATAGGAGATGGCTTGCAGAAGTATAAAAAAGGACATTTATAAAAAGTGAGTATCAAATTATTTTATCAAAGAAAGAATATACCTAACGAATCATATAATCATAGCCTTTTAATGTTGAAAGGATCAAGCATTCTAGCTTTAAAGTCATTATCTATAATAAATCAGCAGTTCTTAACTAGATACATATGGATTGTTAAAGATTACGCATCGATGGAAAAAAAAAAAAAAATTACTTTAATCACTGGTTTGATTATCCATGACAATGCTCAAATCATTCACAACAGAAAACTATTTCTTAAAGAATAACTCGTGAATGTTCCTTGAGGATTTATTACACACCATAACGTTTAAATTATTAATGAAAAGAAGAAAGAAAATTCCTCTCAAACCAGGAACCTTCAGCTAATCACGTTAATGCCCTAACCAACTGCGCCACCTTAGACATGGAAGCATTGTACTACAAGTCCTTTTCATTTTTAACAGAAACATCAACTGCATCAACCACTTGCACAACCACTCTTCCGCTTCAATTTACCAAGGACGTAATAGTTCATTATTCAGAAGAGCTTGTGAAGGGGATGAGCTGACCAATTTGACATTTTGCCTGCAAGGTCGTAACTTAATAGCAATTTTGGCTAGCTCTGGTATAAGAGCCAAAATTTAAGAGAACGATTTTAAGATGCTCTAGACCAGGAGTCAGCAACCTAGCAGCCACATGCGGCTCTTTGGGATTAGCAAGCGGTTCTCCAAATTACTAATTGCCAGTCATCGTATCTATAAAGATATTTTTATGGCTCCCAAATTAATTTCAAATCCTTGTTTGGAGTAGGTTGCTCGGCTCTGCTCTAGACCAAATCTAATTAAATTCTTAAAAAGCTTTTATTTATTTTTCAGTTTAAGAAAATTTTTAGCACATGCAATATCTTCTTATGGTGCACAGTTTGAAAATTTCTGCTCTATAGTTCGAGACAGGTTAATCTTGCTATGAAAGGGCAGTACAGGTAGAATAAGGCTAAGTGCATGCACGATTGAAATAACAGTTCCTAGAAGTTTTTAATATAAGATTTTATTCATTATTCGTTACTCTTCAAATTTTACAAACTTGATACATCATTTGCAGGCCTTGTAAGTTTATTTACAGGCTACATAGATATTTATTGACATATTAAAAGTATGAATAAATTATTTATCTTAAAAAATAATACTTGTCGCTAACAGTGCACACTGGCAGTTCGTTATTACAAATGAAAACAATCAATATCCTCGCTTCATCTCAATTGATTTCACTGATCTATATATTGCCCCCAGTGGTTCATAGTCGTCATTGCACCCATAATCCTAATGGATTTTTAAGCATCCTTTTGTCAAAAGCCACTGTTAGTTGCAAGGTGAATTACAAATGCTCTGCCTATTTTTGCTGGCTTGAGATCTCAAATCGTTTCCATAATCGCCCTAAATTTTCCTTCCCGCATTTGAACTTAGAAATTTCAGCTGAACTTACAACCACACAAATGCTTCCTGCTTCACTGTGGATGACTTTTTTTTTTTTTTTTTTTTTGCTCCCCTCTGTCTCCCCTGGTTACTGAGCAATTTTCGGCCTACTAGATCTACTCATGCCATATTGTATCCGCTAAGTATGCCATCCGCTAAGTATGCCATTAATAATTATAAATAAATTAACATGAAAAATAAACTTTAGCTGACTGTTTAAAATGAAATTACAGACTTTCATAATTAAAGCAAGACAAAAGCTACTTTTCTACCCACATACGGAAATAATAAAACAAGCATTCAAGACTTAATGAAAGTTATAATTGTGGAGGACACATCTGAACACAAACCAGGCTCCTTGGGAGGCCATCTAGCAAAGACAGTAACAGATTCAGGATTTCTTAAATGAGTTTTTGCAACTCAAAGAGAAACTGAAGAAAATTTTTCAAACTTTCATAATCAAAATGTAGAAAAATTTCACGACATGCACTCAAACCAGAGACCACTGTTTGGCTGGAACGATTTTGTTGTTGCTGCTCCAGCTAATTGAGCTAAAAATGGACACTGAATAGCAACTTATGAATGATTGGATGGGGGGGGGGGCTTGCTCTGTCATAAGGGCACATCTTAATTGCATTGCTATTCAATTGATTTGAGAGCAGCAAAAGTTGGGCTGTGGAAATTTCTTTCCCTTTTCTATACACAGCAATAAATGTATATAATTTACTCCATTAAAGTAACCCATGCTGTTTGCCCCATCTGAAGTGGAAGGGGCATACAGTGTATAATACAAAACTCAAAACCTTTTCATATTTTTTAAATTACCTGTTAGATTTGGATCAGCCAATAATTGTTACTTTGGTGTTAATGGCAATAAGAATTGTGTACAGGATGCAAATGACACAAAATAAAACAAAAGCATATTTTAAAGAAATATATAAACTTCAACAGGCATAAAATAAGGGAATAAAATAAACCAAAAGCCTTTTCCAAAGTGAATTTATTTGCATATGCATCGAAGAGCTTCAAGTGCAAGAAGCATTCAAAATTAGTTCATTACCTTTAGAAAAAATTTTTTTTGTTCTTTTACTTAGTTAAATATAGTATTTTCGTTAATTGCAAACAATCTTAATTATGAATTGGTATATTAATTTTTCTAGTGGAAAAAAAACATCAAATGAATAGATGGGTTCATAGATTGAAGACCATATTTTAGGCTTAACTCAAATAAAATGATCTATATATCCCAAGGAACATTTGTATATATCAGTATAAGAATTGCATTACCTTCCTACAACCTTAAAACTCAAATCAGGCTTAAAAATGTTACATGCTCTTCAGGAACCAGTTAATTATACGTAGCAAAATTACAAGCAAACCTTAATTAAAAGTTCGTACTGTATCAAACATCATTAATAAGTGTTCAATAATTAACAGCCTAATCACGAATCTAGTGAAGTGACACCCACTCACTAACATTATTTGTATTTTTCATCAGAAACAGCAACTCTGTAAGTGTATTCATGTGCTAATAAAACGTAAAGTTTTAATCCAAATTCTAAGCTCGTGTTTTCAGGATCCATTTATTTCCAAAATCCAAAACTCAACATTTAGTGCCAATTTGTTGCTCACTCAAGCAGTGTTTAAAAAACAGTGGGTGCCTATGCACATTCTAAGTATTACAAATTATCCCTACGAAGAGAAATTAGAATTATTCCTATTTTGATGATTGTATATGCTGCACAAAAAAATAAAATTAATGAGAAATAAAACGTACGGAATGAAATTTCATTGTCAGCACCAACGAACACCATGCGATAAGCAGAGCAAACTAATTCACTTTCATGTTATCTTTTACTGATGGAAAAGCAGACGAGAAATTTAAAAAGGGATTAAAAGTTTAGGGCACTTCCAAAATAACTATCTTTAAAATAAACATATAGACTGCAATTAAGTACAAAATTTTAGTCGTATCATCCAAGTTTCGAAATAATAATTTACAGGTGTTCGATATGGCCCTTTCCAGCTGCATGACACACATCTACTTGAAAACTGAATTTCTCCTATAAATTAATGGAGCCTGTCTGATGCTACATTATTAGCATCTAGGATTCATTATTTCAGTTTGTCCACAATCTCCAGGGGAGGGTTGCAAATATATTTTTTTCTCTAATGAAACCCCACATTATGAGGTCGATGGAACATGATGAAGACTCAAAACATTTTCCGTTGCTAGGCTGCAATATTGAAATCTACAGAGATGGGATGCCTCTAACAACCCCCTTGACAATCCCCTTTTCCAATGGTAGATGGGTCATTCAGTTGTCTATTACAGATCAAATGCAATCTCATAATGTAATGACATGATTAACAAGGATACTAAATATAATGGAAAATAGACATTTAAAATAAAAAATTAAATAATTGTTGAAGGATTGCAACATATGCAATGCATATCCTTTTGGAAAAGATGAGCCATCCAGCTGCAAATGTTCAATTTACCCTAGAGGTAAGATTTCAAACTGGCACATCAATGATCCAAAACTATGTCTTGTTGCTAAGTTTCATACATTGATTAAAATCACTCGACACTTCTAAGAAAATACACGGGTGTCCATAAATTAAGGAATTTTCAGGAATTACATTTTGGTTGTCTGAACTGACCAGATCAGGACCAAGCAGTGAAGTTAAAAAAGGTCTTCCCAATACAAAAAGTCCAAAAATAAAGATGGCAGCACAGGTGCCAACAAAAGAAATGAAAACATCACTGAGATGTAGAGACCTGGAGTACCATCCAGTTGTTTGGATGGCATAAAGCACATTCAACAGGAGCAAAAAGGAGCTTTAGAATTATGAAGTTTAAGGGACACAGCCTAACCATAAGTGTTATTCCACAATATCTCATCACTTAAGATATTGTGGACAATTGCAATAATGCTGGGTGCCCACTTAGCGCGACGATCACGCGATTCTATCGCTTTGTGAAGCACGCATGCGCAGAGTGACGTCACGAGGGCGATTCTGTGGCTCATTTGAGGCGATTGAAAAACTCTGCATGCCAGAGCTTTTTGATTGCGCTACTCTATCGCACCCAATCAGAAAACAATTTTGGCACACGTGGCACATGCAATCATGGCAGCACCTATTTCGAGATGGGAAGCGAAATGATCGCGTAGATAGCGCATGCGCATTCAGTAACGCGGCTGTCGTGCCAAGTGAGCATCGAGAAGCGAATTGATCGCCTGGCGTTTGTTGCGCATGCGCATACGACTCAAAGCGATAGAATCGCGCTATCGTCGCGCTAAGTGGGCACCCAGCATAACATAAGAGATTTGGATAATCTGCTAAAAGAATTAAAGTTAAACCATATAACTTTGGGCCATAGACATAGAATTCATCAGAGCCTCTGAAACTTCAACTCGCCCACAACAGAATCACCCAACCCACCATGCAATATCAAATCCTCACCAGTTGCATCAACAAAGTACTGTTACTTTTATAGGGTAATTATAGACACAGATTATTATAATTAATACATCATTATTCTAAATTAGCTGTTAATGCAATAAACGCTTAATAAACCGACAGCTGAAGCAAATTTATATTGCCATGATTCTGCAAAGACTGACAACAAAATCTTGACAATATTAGCTATGTTTATTTGGTTTGTGTATTTATCTCCAGGCAGAGAAAATCAATCCAATTAGAAAACAGGATGACAAAAATTGCAAGAGACAGACAAACAAAATTGAGAGTTTTGTCAGATATCTCAACAGGTTCTCGGAGTTGGAGGTTCCTCAAATAAAACGTGGATTTTTTTTTTTTAATAATGATAACCAAGAGGGACATCTGTAGTCTCCGATTTATAGCCTTAATATCAGGGTTCATTTTAGGCGGGGTTTATGGAGTACAGTGCCCCATTTGCCCTTTTGATGAAAAATTTTCGCCCCGCTGCCCTTTGATCATGATCACACGCTCTGAGACCCGAAAATGCACCCCCACAAAGAAAAATCTAAAAATCTTGTGAAGGGTTAAGGAACTTCGAAAAGAACTGTACATTTTTTATAGAAAAAATCTTTTTCTAAAACATGTCCTTTTTTGAAAATTAAGTGCTTTTTGGGGAGCAAAGTGCCCTTTTTGGATAACGTAGTGCCCGTTATAGCATTAAGCACCTTGCCCTTTTTTAAGTTCTAGAATGAACCCTGTAATACCCACATTTTAAAAACCAGATTAGCTATTTTATACTTTAAAAAGTTTATGTTTATGCTATAGTAAAGAAATTCTATTTAAGCAAAATAAATTGCTTAAATACGCACACACTGATAAGGGAACTACACAAAGGTGTACAGCACACTTTGGTTGCGTGAAAGCCTACCTTGGAACCAATGGCAATGAGCGGCAGCGGTAGTGCTTTATTTAAACTGGAAGTACAAAGTTCAGAAAACATGGCTCTAAGGGGGGGGGGGCAAAATCGTTAATGGGAGTCACAAAGAATTGCAGTTACAGAAGCATTATTAAGCACAAAATGTTTATTTTGCTATACAATTATTAATCTCGAAATCATGACGAGGTAAGCATCCATGAAAATTATTTTATTTAAAGTTATAAAGCACCACGATACATACCCCCTCACCAACACAACATATCACTCGACAGCTTAATTTCATTTGTGAACACACGATGCCAGCCCAGGAAAAATTACGAAGATTGTCGAATTAATTAATAAAATGAAATAATAAATTAAAGAAATTGGTGAAGTTCCCTTGTGAGTGACCATTTTATTTTAGACACCACCCATTCTGACAAGATTTTGACCATATGTAAACGTCAGTAACAACAGCAATGGACACACAAGGTTTACGCTGTCACAAATATTTGGTAGCACAGTTAGCCTAAAAGCAGTTTTCCATTTAGCGACTTTTAGGCATCTCATAATGTGCGGCAACTTTTGTAATCTTCACCTGCAAGAGGAGTTTTGATTAGCATGCGAGCGCGGTGGATTTCCATTTAGCGACTTTCAGTCGTTATCCAGACCCTGGTCTGATCCGATTGGTCGTGTCACTGCAAACAACTGCTGCTCTCTCAAGGCAATGGAAAACAGGATGTCGACTACTCCAATCACGTTCACGCTTTGAATGTATTACAAAAACATTTCTACTTAGTAAATAAATGATACATGAAAATTTTAAAACCAGTTTATTAATAAATTTACGAGGGAAAAGTCACGAGAACCCGTGTCGGCAAACACCAGCAACGGCAGCCATGATTCTCCATCTGAATCGGCAAATGCCGCTACCCAGAATACATCGCAAAATAGATTGTGCTTGATTACCTAGCTCTGAAAAGACACCTGAAAACAAATCTAACCATGCTAGATCTTGAAAAACGCAAGACAACAAACAATTGACAGAGGCCTAACAGAAGCATACGCATGAAAGTCGCTATTTGGAAAACTAACGAGTTTTCTACAAATGCACCAAAAAAGTTACAGACACCTAACAAACGCTAAAATTCGCTAAATGGAAAACAGCCTTAACATGGGTAAAGGGTTTGAACAACCTTAAGCATAGCATTAATCCAGTTTTCCATTTAGTGACTTTTTAGCAAATTGTCATGTGCAGCAAGTATTGAGTATCTTCCTGTTAATGTCACCTGAGAAGTATGATGGGTTTCAGGTAGTTTTTCATTTCGCAATTTTCAGGCATTATCTCAACTCTTGTCTGATCTGATTGGTCGACTCAGTTTGGAAAACACGAATAGCAATCATATTTTTCTCCTCAATATTAAAAGAAAAAAAAGAAAAAATAAAAAAAAATCTGCGGATACAAAAGTCATTTTAAGAAATTAAAAAAAAAAAATTAACGGCTGAAGGATACGATGTGTACTATATCTGATAAGCAACTTTTTCAGTGACGTCACTGTCAACATGGCATCCAAACAAGTTGATACTTGTCGCTTTCTCAAGGCGATAGAAAAGAGGATATCGACCACTCCAATCACGTTCACGCTTTGAATTTATTACTATAGCATTTCTTAGTACGTAAATGATTCACCAAATTTTTAAAACTTGTTTATTAATAAATTCACAAAAGTCAAGAAAACCCATGTCGACGGACACCAGCTATGGCAGCCATGTTTCTCCATCTGAATCAGCAAAGACCACTTCCTAAAATACTGGGTGCTCACTAAGTCTGTATCCAATTTCAAAAAATCATTTGTAAAATAGGTGTACAGGAGCCTTTGTGGTAAACTGCAAAATACTCTGAATATACTCTAAATATAATCAAGTTTTGTTACAAATGTTAACAATCACTTCTGGTTAAGTATATCCGGTGTAACACCATTCTCCCCTGCAGTTCTTCGGTTTTTAAGGTCTTCCAAAGCAGTAGGTAAGTGTGGCACAAAAATGACTGCATCCTTGATGAAGCCCCACAAAAAGAAATCACTGAGATCAGGGGATCTCGGGGGCCACACACAACGGGAGGTTCTCTCCCAAAGGGCCTTAGAGACCTCTTCTGGCAGGGAGGGGAAAAAAAAAAAAAAACCCCACACCCCATTCTCTTTTGAATGGTGAAAGGGCGATTCACCTAACAAACGGTTCACGCAACTACGGTCTTTGGAAATCAAATCTGGACTTTGTGAACACCCTATACATCGCAAAATAGATTGCACTCAATTGATTAGATCTGTAGAGACCCGGGGAAGGGGGGGGTGGGAAACTCAAAAATCAAACCTAGCCAGATCTTTAAAAACAAAGCGTGTGATGGATGCAAGCGCATGAAAATCGTTAATTGAAAAATGAGTGGGAGTATCATAAAGACACCCAAAAGTCGCAGATGCCTAACAGACACCAAGAAGTCCCTAAATGGAAAACTGGCTTTATTGTAGGTGAAAGAAAAGTAGTTTCAAGTATTCTTGGTTTCCCATATGCAAAAGCATTTTGTGTTTTCAGAGAATGGCAGTGCTGCAAACAAAACTTCCAAGCAACTGTGGCTAGAAAGAGTTGCGAGTGAAGAGTAACAGGTGACTAGCATTATCAAGACTGCACGGCAGATTAGAGCTCAGTTTTACAAGGTACAAAAAAAAAAAAAAAAAAAAAAAAATCTGAAAGCACAACAGGACAGTCCTCCTCCCCGACTGGAGACCATCAGTTGTCTTGGCATCACAGAAAAAAAAGTTCACTTGAATGGGCCAGAGAGCATCGAAATTGGACAATTTTTTTGGCCAGCAATCACCTAATCCCAATTAGTGTTGCCAGGAGAAGTATTTCTGGAAATGAGCTTTTTCCGCCAAGATCAGTATTTTTCTTCATTACCTGCTATCTCAGGTTTCATCATCTGGGTTTGTTTTTTTTTTGTTTCAGTGGCTTCGAACATTTCAGTGGCTTCAGGCGGAAGACAGCAAAAAGTGTGCACGAAAGCGAAAATCCACATCAAACTTACAGAGTACTGAACCAAAGAAGCAGACTTTTCAGAATCATTAAAGACAAGTCTTAAAATGCCCGACCAGTCACTAACAAGTCTTCAAAATCATGGAGAGCCATGCTTTGCACATCCCCAAATATGACAACTTAAGTTTGTATTCACAACCAATCATACTTGGTGTTCATAACTTCACGGTTGGTCTTGCCTACCTGATCAATGGCAGACCAAACCTGAGACAGGCATTCTTGAAACTCAAGAAGTCTATGGTTATTCAATATTCACATAATTTGATTGGCTAGATTTCAAATTTCAGTTAAACAATAAGTGCAGAGTTCCGACAACTTCTACACAATTAAGAACAATTAAGATGACTTTTTGGACAGATTTCACCTGTACAGTGTGACCTGTTGGCCCTGTAAATACACCCTAATTAGAATTATTTTAAACAATAAAATATTGATAGTTTTAACAATTTTTAACACCTTTAATTCAATTTCGACTCTGATAAACCCATTCTACCTTTAAATTCACCCAAAAAATTAATTTTATTTACAAGAAAACTTATTCATAGCTCAAAATAATTCAATTCCCTGAATCATAAGGGAGGGAGGAAGAGTTCTAAAAATCTGATATGGAAGTTCCAGAAAGCAGTTCCAAACAAAATCCTCTCTAAACTAAAAACATCACAACCAAAGAGAAGAAACACCAGTCATCTGAATCAATGATTAAATTCCAAGCCTAGATAATTGATGATTAAAGCATAGCTAGTTTTGCGTGAAGGAAACAGGATTACCAACTTCCAAAGGATAATGCCATCAATCCAGCGTTTTAAATTCATTACTCGTTTAAAAATTAAGAAAACATCAGCAATAACAATCTTGAGTGATAAAGCTCCAAACTGATAATAAAAAGCCATTTGTATAGCAGTTATATAATTACAAAAACTAAAACTTTCTTAGTCCAAAAATGTTAATAATGAAAATTATGTAAAGAGATCAGCCACCATCAAGATCCTATGTACGTAAATTATTTTGCCATTATTTTAAAGCTCCAAAGTCTTTGTTTTATTGTTATCGGCACATGATATCAAGTTCTAAATTTTTCTATTTTAACGTCTAGCTTTGTCGTCACCCCCCCCCCAATTTTCTCTAAACTTTAGGCTTTCCACCATCTTGAATTCTTTGTTTAACCATATTTAAATAAACAGTCAAGAAAATAAACTTCACCAACTTGTCATTAAACATGTTATTAAACAGGTGATCTAATAATGAAGAAAAAATATATGCCACAGCCTAAATTAAACCAATCTGCATATATGATTCTTTTTTCCTACCTAAAGCTGTTCTTGAGACACCTGATCTATGCTGGCAAAAGGAAAACGATAAGAAATTAAAATGTCACGAATCTCATTGCGGCAGACTGTAACTTGATATTTGTTAATCAACTGGTGTTAAGTGAGGCCCATGCATTATAACAGTCGTATATACTTGAAAAATAATTTACTGTACAGGCAAGAATCTGGATCAAAACAAAGGCTCAAGACATTTTTTTCTTCTTCTTTACTGTCACCACAACTATTAAGATTTTAAAACTGCATATTTTTTTTTAAGAGTTTTTTTCTCAGATTACTCCTCAAAAAATAACAAAAGAAAAACTTTCCTTATGGAGAAACTCTACAACTTTATCCTTGGTGATCAACCATCCTTAAATTTTTTTTGTATAGTTTTGCAAAACAATAGCATTCAATATAATAAAATTAACACTTCTCAGAACTACTAAGAAATTTCATAATTAAAATGAAGTTTCAAGATCAGACTGAAAAAAAGCTCTTATGTACTAGTTCAATCATCAGTCCTACGTTACTATAACGAGTTTAACCCCCCCCCCCCCTAAAAAAACTGAGATGGCATCCCTGGGTTTGAAATGTATGTTATTTCAAATTAAAAGGCCTTGTAGCTTCTAGTCGCATAATAAATAGCAAACCCAGAGTCATTGATTATCATGAAATGAAAGGAAAAATAAGCACAAGAAAAATACAGAGATCAATTCACGTCTCCTGCATGTCAGGTTTTTCTTATAGGTCCCAGTTGTAATGCAAAACAAAAACACCTTAATATTTTCCAGCTTTTATCCAGACTTTCAGTTGAAGTATTCACATCAAAAACAAATACCAGGAAGTTCCACAGACCAAATAAAACCAGTTTCTGCAACAGCATAAACAGGTTACTCTGCTTTAATATATCACAATGGACCAACCAGCTATAACATTTTCCAAAACATTTCAACCCCCCCCCCCAAAAAAAAAAATTGAATATTTAAGAAATCAATAAAAAAAAAAATTAATATTTTTCAAAACTTCTGCCAATTCTTCCTTTTATCAATCTTTTCAAAAAAAATAAAAATATGATAAAAATCTTCTAACTTGAGATTTGATTCCAAGTGATTATATGAAATTTTTCAAATTTTTAGGTAAAAAGAATGTTTAATTTAAAAAAAAAAAAAAATTATATACATTTTTGTAAGTTTATTTTCCTTTCCCAAATAAGCAAGAAATATGAAATATAATTTTAAAAAAAAATAACATATTTGAATTATGATGATAGTAAATTTATTATGTAAAAAGGCCAATTTTCTTGTAATCAAACGGGCATCAGTTAAGTATTCCATCAGTGTAGTATTCGTTAGAAGAGCAAATATAAATTTTTTTCCTAATTTCTCCATGGCATTCTGCATTTTCATTAATTACAAACTTATTAAGAAACATCATTGTTGAATAGAATATAAACAAGTTTTATAATTTAATAAATTTAGTAATTATATCAAAAAATTGCTAGAACATGGCAAAATGAATGGTTATCAAGAAAAATTGCTGAAATTAAAATTTATTATTATTTTTTTTTTTTAATGTGAAATCTTTCAAACTTGCTTTCAATAATTCCTATACAAATTTAAATATAATTTATATGAAGTTTTTTAACATAAAATTGTCTGCTAAGTATTCATAAATAAAAAGTTAAAAAAAATTTTTTTTTCTCAAGTTGATCATTATTAATAAATTTGTTACTCAGCTAAATTTATTTTCTCAATTCTTAAAACTGTTTTAGGAATATTATAATAATTGCAAATTTTATTTTAAATTTAAATGAAGTTTTAATATAAACATTTCAATTATACTTTTTTTTTTTTCAATTTATAATCTTTAACATAAAACTTAAGCTGGAATAGTGCTTTATTGCTTATTAATGATCTAAAAGTACAGATATTAATTTTAATATTTTGAAAAGAAAAGTTATAATTAAAGTTTGTCAAATTTTAAATTTATGCAAGTCTTATAACATATGAGATTAGCATGTAAAGCTCATTAATAAATATAAAACTTATATTCAGACAGTTAATGAGTTTTAAGTTGAAATTTTTATTTTAAAGTATTGAAAAAGCTGCAGATTAATAAAGATTTTTAGGAATGCTCGTACTTCTATTTAAATTACGAGATTTCACTTTAATTGAAGTTCGGAGAACGAACAAAAGGAAAAAGGGCAACAGAAATGAGCTTATTCAGAGTTATTTGCGCATTTTTGCTTTATGGGTGGGGAAAAAGAATGGGGGGAAATAAAGAAAAAGAAAAATTTTACAGCGTACTTGTTGAAAATTAGAAAAACAAATGGGATATTAAAATTTTCAATGTTCAGCCTCAAGAGCTTATGAGTGGGGAGACAATTTGCGGGGAGTTTTGAGTGAGGGAGGAAAATGATCATGGCGACAATGAACAAGGGTGCAGAGGAGAAAGGCAAAGGAATATGTTGCTGCTGCTGTACTAAATGGCTTTCTACATTTAAGCCTACTCTAAAAACCAATCTTTCGCAAATATTTCAGTTTCAAATCAACCCAAAGGGTTAAAAAAAAGAAAACTGATTGCAGTTTTACTTATGCTCGTCATACAACGCATTTATATCTATATGTATATAGGATGCGATTCAGGAGGAGTCAAAAAGACTAGCACCACTGCAATTTTTGAACATAGTTCAGGCAGCCATGTTAGAACACAGAAGTTGTTGTTGCTGCTGTTGTGGCTTTGGGGATGGATTACAATTTCTACAGTTATTCTGTTTGCCCCTTTCCTATTTGTTTACATGTTAAGATTTTTATACCAACTCACACTTACGATGAAACTGTGGAATCGATGTCGACGGACTTCTCTCCCTCGACTCCCTCATCGGTTGGCGGTGCAGAGAGGATTTTCTCTCTTCTGTCTTCCTTCCCACGACGACATGATGTTTGGAAAAGACGACAAGCCGTGAGCAGTTGCAGGTCGAATTTTAATAAAGTTCTTGCATTTTCGGCTGTTTTCTCCCGTAAATCTAAGGTCGCTACGTTTCTACATTGCAATCGCGGGATAGAAAAGTCTATTTTGTTCGTTTTAACACGAATTCCATGGAAATATCTTACTAAGCTCACCATCGTGATGCGTAAACACAGCAGCGAGAGACGGGAGACGGAAAATGAATGATCTTATTTATTGTGCAGGATGTAGTTGAGCGAGGGAGGGCGCTGCTACTCGATGTTTCTAAAGCTCTTATTTAATATAAAAGTGATATAGAAATATGTTTTATTTTCTATTTCGTATTAAAAAATATGAAGAACGCTTTTTGGGAAGGAATAAAAAGAAATAAGATTTTGAGATCTTTTATACTGTCCGTTGCTATGATACCGCTGTAAAATGGCCGCTGTATTTCTGGATTCCCGTATCAACGATGGCATTTTGGCATTTTTCTTAAAGTATTTTTGATCTACACGGTGGGTTTTTGAAGAATGGATTGCACACCTTGCCAGAAAGATGCATTTGCAAATTATAAAGGAAAGGTTCTTCAAGGAAATTGGGTTGAAGAGGTAGTAGTTCAGTTCGTTAAGTCGGATGCTGTAGGAATCTAGATTAATAAGAGCCTGACAGTCAATCCAGTACCAACAAAAGCGATTTAATTTACTTTTATATTAGGTTTGTATTAGTAAAGTAATGATTAAAAATGAATGTTATCTTATAGTTGAGAATTTTGCGACTAGTGATGTTTTTTAGTAAATAGGTTGCTTTACGAGATCATCAACAGACCACCACTTCAGTGCGCTTTGTAACAGGAGGCGCTCAAATTGAGTGTTTCTAAGCTAAGAAAAATACTTGCGTCAGTGCATGGATAAGGTGGCAGATTTTCTGACCCTTTCCTAATTAGCATATTTATTTTATTTTATTTTTAATAACAACAAGGGCTTTTTTTCATGTGCCTTAAAAATTTACAGAAATATAGTTTCAAGAGTGAAAAACTTCTAAGAATAGCAAAATGGTAGTGTGGTTTTTGTTTTTTTTTATATTATTAAACCTACGCGTTTCGAAATAACATTTTATCTTCAGGGTAGGGAACGACCACAACTGAGTCAGTCCCCATCACTGAATATATGATATATGCCCACCAATCATAGAAATAAATCCTTGCTGACTGGTGGGCTACAAAGAAGCTTACAGGATTGGATAAGTAATATAACAGACAAATCTACAAATGCTATAAGGGAAAAAGGTTCGACAAAAAGGTCCTTCAGGGAACACTTTAATGAGCATCGAAGGGCATGGGTCAATGGCGATGGAAAATCGACTTTCTCAGACCACCTTATCAAGAGGAAACACCCATTTGGACCCATACACAACATCATGACAGTTTTGAAGTTCGAAAGAGATCCCAAGAGAATTTTGACTTATGAGACACTAGAAATCAGAAAATACATAAAAAACCGACAGTGACAAGCTTCTGAACAATCAGACAAACTTTGAAAGAAGTTCTGGATGCCGTGAACGACATCATAAACGGGCAAAAAAACAAACTCCAGAAATCACGTATAGACAGTTCGCTTATAAAAGCCAATCGTTAAAAACTTTATAACTTTGTATTTTTTCTTATTTGTACTATTAATATCGTCTGTAGATTTGTTTGTTATATTACTTATCCAATCCTGTATGCTTCTTTGTAGCCCACCAGTCAGCAAAGATTCTATTTCCCTGATTGGTGGGCATATACTATATATTTAGTGGTGGGAACTGGCTCGGTTGTAGTCGTTCCCTACCCTGATGATGAAATGTTATTTCGAAACGCGTGGGTTTAATAAAAAAAACACTTATCAATTTGCTATTCTTCGACCTTTTATCACTCTTATATCAAGCAAAATAGAGCCAAATGCAACTATTGGATATAGTTTCAATTAGCTAATATGATTTAATCATTATATATCATAGAAATATACAATAATTAAATAATACGGTATTTCAAGATGCGTTCGAAAAATTCAGTGAATGGTCCCAAAGTTGAACAACCACGCTGGTTAGGATGTTTCACTCACGTGCTATGGCAACTAATACCCCCTAGCATCCAAATCTCTACCGTTAGGCGGAAGCGAGCGCTACGACCACTTTAATGCATTCAGTGTAAGAAGGCGTGTCATTGCGAAATGGAGCAACGTATCAACAACAAGCTTTACTTCAAATTAGGCAAAATGACATCTGGTGGGTTCAGCCACAGCTGTACCAGAGTGAACAGTGGAATCTGCTCCACGACACTGCCCGTCCGCACACTGCATGAGGCACTTCCTCGCTACACGCCATGTGACAGTTCTTGAACATCCTCCATATTCTCCAGATCTGGCATCTGCGGACTTCTTCTTGTTTCCCCTGCCTCAAAGGAGTCCTGAAAGGTCTATGCTTTGCCGACATTGCGGAGTCCAACAACGTCTGACAGAGGTGCTTCGAGCAATACCGAAAGAAGCGTTTGCTGACAGTTTCCAGCAGCTTTACAACTGAGGTCAATTATTTTTGTCCATCCAAATTTTAAGATCATTTAAGTAAATTTGCATTTCAAAAACATACGCTCAGGTGATTGGGAGGAAATAGTTACGCTAGTATCGTTGGAACAATTTTTGTTTCTTTCTACAAATTAGGGTAAACAGAATGGTTAAGACTGCGATTATATATTATAGCCGGCTTGTTGCCTGAGAGCGCTGAGGCGCAGGTTTATCGCTCTCACAACCAGCAAGTCGCGGGTTCGAATCCCACTTGGGATGTTTGCGTTTTGCCCTTTATTATTCAACCAATCAGAAACGGACTGGAAACAAGGTATACTTATTCCTGGTATCAGCAGTAAGTAATGCCCTGATTCCTGTCCGTTTCTGATTTGTTGAACGAGTTTTTACTCATTTACACATGCGCCAGTTTCCTTTTTCTTTAGTACCGAGCACAATAATAATATCTCAACTATAAAAAGGATGAAAAGTGGAAATTAATATTATGATCATAAGTTTCCTTCTTTTTTTATTTTTTATTTTTTTATTCTTTTTAAAATTTCAATATTATTAAACAACTGTTTAAATTATGTTGCAGTTTCTATCTCAACCTTCTCAGATTGATTCATATAACAAAGTAAATCACTCTTTTTGAATTCCCCATATGTGTCATGGTATGAGATCCATTCAGATTGCATGATCTCCAAATTTATTTCTGAAAAAAATGACTTGTACTTCAAAGTTAAAACTACTTTCAAAGTAACGTGACCAATTAATGACCACCCCCTAGTGAATGACCATCCATTGAATAACCATCACTGGTCATTCACTGGAACATTCTTCCATACAACTGGTTATTTTTTTCTTTCTCTTTTGTTACATTTAACTTTGAAAAAAAAAAAAATTAAGGTTTGTCAATAAGCCTTAACACTGTCCAACATGAAAAAAGAAAGATAACACTGTCCAACAACAAAAAAATTACTGAACAGAGAAGCACCGTTTCTAAGGTGATTTTTTGCGTAGATTGCAAAAATGGTGCTCATTTTTGCCTATCAGGTCTCAATTTTTCGTAAATCATGATTGAAATTTTTATATTTTTATGTAAATTTGACACTTACATGTAAGTTTCAAAATTACTTAATATGTTTTAAATATATATATATTATTTTCAGCTACATATAATACTTAAATAAATGAAAATGCCTAGAGGAACTTGTAAAAACACTCCACATACTTTTTGTTATATTTGTGAATGAGTAACAACAAAGGTTTATAAGCGAAAAATATCAAATTATATTGGTAAAATATAATATACAATCATTAAAATTTTCATTTAAAATCATTTAATTAAGTGAAACTATAGTGTTTGGTCTAAAATGCCTTAATTTACAGAAATTATAAAATTTTAGTAAGCGATTTACCAAAAATTGAGACCCGATAGAGAAAAACGGTTTGCAGATTCGGAATCAGTCCACCCAAATTACCAAAAGTCAACTACTCTTCGCCTAGTAATTTTTTGAAAGTTAAAAATTTGTTGGACAGTGTAATCATATTTCAACCAGAACTAGTTAATTAAAAAAAATGTCAAAGTGGATATTTGCTTAAATGCTCATTCATTGGTACAATTATCCTATATATGATTTTATAACATCCACATTACTACCAGGGGTCTATCAAGGGCCAATTTGGTACTGTTTAAAGGTACCTTCACAAAATTTTAATTGTTTATCAACACTGGTGTTGGACCTTTAGAAATGGGCATTTATCAAGTTAAATAATGTCAATTCAAATAAATAAATAAAATTTCTTTGTTTTTTATTTATTTATTAAACTTGGTGTTTTATATTTTTTGTTAAAAATTTTCAACAAAATTCTAGGTATTTTCACAAAAATGGCTATGGATTTTGAAATTGTAGATAGACCCTGATTACAGCATGACTGCTCTGAAAACTTCTTTGGGAACCTGTAGAGTTCACTTGAAAATTAACTAAAACATAAACAAAATGACTAGAAAATGAATGATCCATGATAGAGGCTTTTTCCACATGTGGATTTTTTTGTAATTTTTATTTTTGGCTTTACCTGAGTCCGAAGGACACTCTGTGGTTCATTTTCTTTTTCAGTCATTCTGCCCTTGCATCAGCCATTTCCTAGTCGACTTGACAGAACCTTGAAGAAACTCTCACAGTAGCAATATAGTCATGATATAGTTTGATGTTGTATAATATGTGTAAACTGCAGGATGGACATGTTGAGAAGTGATGGTAATTCAAAGAAATTTTTGTTAAAGAAAGACTTTGTTTGGTGATAAGAAAAAAATTGGATACTTTTTCTTCAAGATTGCTAAATGAAACCACAGATGTGTAAATGGAGGGGAGACGATGGATACCACTATTTCCACAAAACTTATTTATTTTTTGTGGAAGTATTAGTATCCATCGTCTCCCCTCTGTATATAAGTATCCACAGATCAGTAAGGTCAGTTTTGTTTATTATTCTTCATATAATAACTTCTGTTATAGATGTGTAAATCTTATAATGGAGATAGAAAAAAACAGTTACCACCTGTTCACAAAATGTTAATTGGAAACGGTCTTTAGTGCTCATATTGATCACATTGTGATTGTATTTTAAAAAGAAAAAAAATAATTGATTGAATCATGCTTGAACCATACGGAATCATATTTGAATCTTAAATTCCATAATCTTCCAAGTTGCAAATTTTTTGCTTATATCACTCTTTAGTTACGAGCAATAGTGTTAGGTGATCACCATCTGCATCCCTTCATTCAATAAAAGTTTTTCTTCTTGTAAGACTTTTTTCAAAGGGAAGAGGACATTAATGTTACATAACCTTCATCATAACTTCAAGCAGCAATTAATCATATTTTGGGAGATGTTGCTAAGAAGGACATTTCTGTTGACAATCAGGCAATGAGTGGAAAGGAAGCACAGCCTTGTACAATCTGTCCTAAAAATTCCTTGGGAACACAAACAAGGACCCAGTACTTATGCAACAAATTAAAAGCATGTCAACACTAAAATAGATATATATACAGTTTCCAGGGGGAAAAAAACATTGGTATTTAATTCTTGGATGTGCATTTTGACTGCACAGTGTTAAAGATCTTTGAAACGTTTAGTACCATACATACAGTGATTCAGCTTGAATCTCCTTTTCTGTGCAATCTCTTTTATTCTCCCTTTCAATTTTAATTTCATCTTGGAAAGAGAAAGAGGTAGCACAGAGAATAGTTCTGCAGATTTCCACGGTGATGGCATGAAATCTGCTGAATCGATTTGATGTTTTGTTCTTCATTCAAATTTATAACATGTATCAAATATAGTCCTGCTAGGTTGCATAGGTCTTGAATATTCTGGCCATTAATGTTGCAGAATTGTGCACTGTTTTTTAGTGACTTTTTTTGTGTGATGTAGTTGATGTCATCGTTTTTCAACATTTTGTGTGTTTCTCAATTTTAAGCCATCAGCCATTGCAAAATCGTAAAGCAAACAGAATATTGAAAAACGATGACCAAAAATAAATGCATGCACTTACTTCACAGCTGCATGGCATGTTGTTTCACAAAGGAAACACAAAGTAATACTTACGTCATTTAGATGTAATTGGTACTTGCTTTGTGTTTTGTGCATATCAAATAAACTCCAGGAATTTTTGAACCTCTACACCCATCCTGACAAAGGAATAAAACTTAAATTAATGCCCCTGCACTAATTATTTATTGCTCTGCAATCACACTATCATTTATTATCTAGGATTAATACATTACTTTTGAAGAAAAGTATACAAATGAGGATTCTCATACATCCAGAGCTAGATGGCTATTTGACTCGGCTTTTGACTTTGTGTTTATTGATTTATTTTTTATTATTTTTTTATTTGTGTTTGTTTCAGTGTTCAGTCATAGCTTTTGATCCTACCCCCCCCCCTCCATTAACTGCGTTTTGGGCTCTGGCCTGTTGGGGGATTGCATGTGGCCTGTTTGGTGGGTTATTACATGTTATTGTTACAGTAATACAATATAAACATTATGTGGGCTTCATAGCTTCTTTTTACATTATTTTTTTTTTCCTAATAAGGTGCATTTCATACAGTGTAAATACAATAGAAACATTTAATGAAGACTTTGATTTAATAAATTCATACGGAAGTTTGTGTATGAAATGTTTGTATCATTTAACTGGTTTATTTATTTTTATTTATTTATTTTTAGCGTGCTGTTAATGATATTGATGTGGGAGATCCTCATTGGCTTCATCAAGGGCATAAGGGTATTTTTACAACAAAACCTCCAGATCCTAAACAATATATAACAACATCACATGAAACGTATATTCCATTCATTCAACCAATTACAGATAAAATACGTAAGTTTAAAGATTTTTATTGAAGTTTTTATCATAATGTTCTAATTTCTATTATCAGTAATATAAATTCCCATAATTGTTATGGTGTTAATCTTGTGGCCCCGAGTTGTTTTCTTGTTCCAAATAGCTATTAGGTATTATTGCTGTAATAAGAAATAATTTTTCTTATAAAGTGGTAATTTTGATGTGAATTTTAAGTTTTAAATTTAAGAAATTAAAATTTTTATTTGCTGATTAAATACATTAATAATGAAAACAATCATATTCAATCAGCTTCCCTTGACTTCTTCCATTTTTCTCTGCCAAGGTTTTATATAAATATTTAAATTGCAATTACTTCGTTTCTGATAAAATATTACCATTAAATTAAATTAAACATAAATCCATTAAATTTTTAAGCTTCTCCAGATAATTGAATGCACACATTGCTCTCTTTGTGTCCAAAAAAAATTAACTTAACCTTTGACTCTGATAGCTAGGCAAGAAGGATTGAAGGCACTTAAAGGCTTAATGCTCACATAAATTGCTTTATGAGGCCTAATTTTTATATGCACAGAAGGCATCAGCACCTTCTTATTTTTCACCAGTGGCTGCCATTTGACTATTTGACAGTTTCTTCTGATTAAAAATTTAATTCACGGTGGCCGATCTACTTGCTTTCACTTTCTAGCAGCAAGCAATTAAGGAAAATAGTGTTGACTGGAAAACAGATCGTTCTGTGTGCTTGACTATCATCTAAACAACTCTGTGATTAAACTAATGATGAGAAACCACAAATCCGCAATAATCATTTTTTGAGGCACTTTGAACGTTCACCTTTCATTGCATATGTCTCACATTACCATATGTTCATTAGATTTCACTGAATAATCTTCTGAAATTGGGTCCATCATTTTGACTTACGCTGGATAATCAGGTGTATCAAGTCTCTCAATATGTCGAGTAAACACAGTGACTTTGCTTAAGGTGCGTCTGCTTACTTGCGTCTTTGCTCACAATCGAATGCGGGACCACAAACATGGCACGTGCAAGTTTTTTGCAGTATTTAAAATCACAAAACATATGTAGTTTGTATGACGAAAAATTAAAATTATTGCATCACCCGTAAAACTTTTTTGGGTTGGAACATTATTCTTAATTATAGAGAGGAAAGAATCTGTAGAAATAAATTAAGCACTTCAAAGTATGTAGAAATTCAACAACTGCTGTGTTGAATTATAAATAACATGAAAGACTTCAGAAAGCATCAACAGATCCTAATATTTCAAAATAATAAATTATGAATTAAATTGGAGTAATAAAATATATTTATTGTAATGGAAAAGAGTTTATTTCAATACACTAGGATTCATTAGTTTTCATTCAAAACACTGAAAGCAAAACAATTGGCTAGGTAAGACAGCGAAGTTTAGTGGGACTATGTGTTACCATGCTTTCAATACATTTCATAATATCTCTGTAGTAAAGATTTAAATAAAAATTGTTGCTTAGACAACAATGGCTAGCTGACTTTTCACTGCCATAGGGTTTGTACGCTTCATCAAAGATAAAATTCTATGACTTTTTCAAAACTTTTGCAGGCAATTCAATACATTTTCCAAAACCATAATCTTTTATAATTTTAAGGATAATATATTCATATAATTCATAACTGATACTAAGAAAACATTAAATCTATTCAAAAAATACTTTATTATGTACCAGCTGGTATGCCCAGTGTTGCTTGGTCTATTTGTTTGATGAATATTTGCTATATCTTAATTTGAATATACAGTGCGTCTCCTAATTTAGTGGACACCTGTGAATATTAAGAAAAGCGATAAAAATGTTTTGCAAGATGTTTTTTCTTTTCATTTACTCTTACTTTAGAACAAATACAATATCAAAATGCTCCGCTGTGTTAATTTTAGTCAAAAAATAACAATATATTAAAAAAAAGCAAAAATGTATAAAAAAAACCGTGTCTCTTATTTTAATGGACAGTGTTGCCTTTTTTGTTAAAACAAAGTTTTTAATAATTAATTGAACCACCTTTTGCTTGAATAAGTTGGAATATTCTTTCTTTCATAGAAATTATTAATTTATGAATAATGTTAGGGTCAATTTCATACCAAGAATTCATGATTGCTGTCTTCAAAGATGATACATCATTAAACTGCCGCCCATTGTTGTATACATTGCGAATAAGAATTCCCCACAAGTTTTCAATAGGGTTAAGGTCGGGACTTCTAGATGGCCATGACATAACATCATTATTCTTTGATTTTAGCTATGATTGAGTGGCACGAGAACTATGACACGGTGCATTATCTTGCTGCAAGATCCACTGTTCTCCACATAGAACGCATCCATAAGGCATTGCATATTCATTTAATAAATCTTGATATTTTTCAGAATTTAAACGACCAGAAACAAATGCAACTGGCGTCGTACCATTAAATGAGAACCCTCCCCATACCATCACTGATCCTCCATCTTGCAATCGTGATGAAAACACTGCTTTGTCCTTTCGTAAATCATGCCAGTAGGAGTTCAAACCATCAGGTCCATCTAGGTTGAGTTTTTTCTCATCGGTAAACATAACACTGAGCCACTCGTCGTTCCAAGTCATGTGCTTTTTCGTCCACATCAAACGCTGCTCCTTGTGCTGCTTGTCAGTGGAGGTTTACGACATTTTTTCGTGTATGCCAAATGAGAAGAACTTAACAAAATTTTCCAGACAGTGTTTCTCTTAACAGGCAATTTTAAATCAGCTAAAATCTTTGAAGCCGAATGTCCTGTTGCTGCAGCTTCATTTATGATGTGTCTCTTATCGCGTTCTGTCAGTTTTGGTTTGGGTCCACGCCTTTTCTTGCTTCTTTTTTATTCCCGTTTTTGAGGAATAAACCTATAGTGCTAGCAGGCTTTTGAAGTTGCTTGGCAATTTGTTGAATTGAGCTTCCATCATCTCTTAAGTTGCTGAATTCTTCCTTTCTCAAAATCAGTTAGCTTTTTGCAAGTAGCCATGATTAATGAGCAAACTAAAATATTCCTTAGACCAAAAAAATATCTTTTGAGTCATACCAACTCTTGCATATCATTTATCATTGCTTGGAAAATGTCCATACCCCCCCCCCCCTACAGCCAACAAATGTGATTGTCCATTAAAATAAGAGACACGTTTTTTTTATACATTTTTGCTTTTTTTTTAAATATATTGTTATTTTTTGACTAAAATTAACACAGCGGAGCATTTTGATATTGTATTTGTTCTAAAGTAAGAGTAAATGAAAAGAAAATACATCTTGCAAAACATTTCTATCGCTTTTCTTAATATTCACAGGTGTCCACTAAATTAAGAGACGCACTGTAAGTAAGAACACATGACAAATCCTCAGAGTTAATAAAATATATATTGACTTTGAAAAAATGAATAAAATTCTTTAAAATGCTTGCAGTGGAATTTTGTGTCCCATTGGGTTAATGTCCAGGAAAATTCGACATTGCATCCTTAACATTTTAGAATATGAAAGAAAGGCTATGAGTATTGAATTATTTCTGTGTATATTAAAAATACTTCATAGATGGATTGAGAGAGTTCAGAAACTCTGTTTATAGCCTCATCAACATCCCTCATCAACATCTAACCTTTCAGTAGATTTGTATTTAGTTACAGAGCGTGGAATCATGTCCTCAATGAAGTTGTTCATATGGACAGTATCAGTTTTAGCAGCAAGAATTGGCCTCTCACACAATCGGTTGAGATCTTTATAATTTTTTAATATGGTTAGAAAACATTATCTATAAGTTCTCTAAAGGAAGATACTACATTACAAAAACATATGAAAAATAAATTTTCTCTAGTTATTAGCTCATTAGGGAAAGTACACTTTTTAAGCAAAAGTTTGAACAGCTGCATGCCCTAGAAGTTGTATATTTTCTTATTTGTTTTAGAATAATTTCTTACATCTCTCCAAAGAGTTTAATAAAAATGGAATAGCAATGATTTTTATTTATTTATTTATTTATTTATTTATTTATTTATTTATTTATTTATTTATTACTTTTTCTAGCTATTCCCCCTTAAAATGTGAATCATAAAGGCAAGCATTAACGAAAAAGAAATGCTCTGGCATTGAAAATTACCTGATCTTCTTAGTCGAAGCAACAATATAACCATCGCTGTTTCCTTCTTAGATTTTAGCAATAAGTATTTTTTCGTTTGTCGGGAACAATGAAGGTTACATTGTTGCCTGGCATTTCCCTGGCACCATCTTTTGACTGCTTCATTAGTTTAGCGTTATATTTCCACCATAACCTTGACCTGCCTATAACCTTCTCAGGATCAGCCTGAATTACCATGCAACATTTCATCAAGATCGGTCCAGCCATTTTGGAATGCATAGTGAACAGACAGACATACAGAGAATTATATATAAATAGAAGATGTAAAATTTCAAGCATTTCACATTGCAGTTCTTTAGTTCGAGTAGTTTTCCATTGATGTCATTATCAATTTGTACAATTTCAATTTGATTTTTTTGGCATGACTACGTAGTGCATGCATTTGATTGCGAAAGAAGTGACAAAATCTCCTTTTTCTTCTGCTTTTGTTGCAAATTTAATAGCTTCAGCATTTAATTTTTCGATTTTGATTTTTGTTTCATCTCACGAATTTCTTCTTCACACTTTCTCTTTGTGCCAGCTTTGTTTTCTTTTTCTTTTAATTTCTTATTTTCATCATGCACTTGCAGCAGCATTCAATAATTTCTTGTCTATTTTAATGTTGGAAAATCCTCCAACGGAATCAATATGATCAGTAATCACTCTTTGTGCGACTAAAGTTTTTTTCTGTTATATTCTCCACTTCAGTGTTCTTGTTTGGTTTTTTATAATTGAAATGCCAAATTTTATCCTATATTTTATTTTTTTTTTCATATGTGATAAAAAGAAAGTATCTATATAGGTCAAGGAACTTTCTTGGAAATTATCATAGAAATATTCTGGATCTTGTAAAGAATGTTCTCAGAAGGTTTTAAGAATTCATCTGCCTCATCCTCCTCAGTTCTATTTGCATCGATCATAATTTGTAAAATCATCTTCATGTTAGCAACCCAAAATTTCTTATTTCTTTTCATTTCCAGTGGATTTAGGCAAGTCAAATAACGTGCAAGTGGATACGTTATAGGAGTTTTATCTAGTAATTTAATAACGAGAAAAATTCTTTAATACATGCTGTTGAAGGTGTAGATGATAATTGAAGCATACTATTCATATGTTTTTGGCCCTTAATAATAACAGCCCTGTAAGTGTGCAAACCACATGGGGATCAGGATCGTTGTGATAGCAGAATCATTGCGCAGATAATGAAAGCCATAACTGGAAAGAGCCGTAACTTATGACTCATAAGCTAAAGCACTCGGTCATTGGCTAGTTTGTATAATCTCCGAAGCCTCAGAGATGATTTTTATCTTTATTTCATTTGTGCTTTTTGGAAATTTTTTCCAAAACTTTTCCGAAACTAAATTCAGAAACCATTGACATTCCAAAATTTTCCAGGCCTGGAAATTTTTTTTCAATTTTCCATGACTTTCCAGGTTTTCCATGACCTGTATGAACCCTGTGCCAGTGTGTGGTTCAAATTGTCACCAACAATGCTTAAACATGCAACAACAATGCAAAACTCCTTCCATAACGTTTTTTCCATCATGTTTTTTGTAGAATGATGTCCAGCCTTAAAACATTATATGTTAAAAAAAATCATCAAGGTATGAACTGCCAGATAAGTTATTTCAAAGACTATGCCTTCATTCTCAGTGGTAAAATTAGTGTTGTTCACGAAGAAAGATGAAAAAGGTCATTATCAATTTCACAAAGATTTCTGGTCATGGTGGTGGATTTAGATCTCTGATACTTACTTACTTGTCAAACTCGCTTATCCGTTAGGGTCGCGGGGGCAGCAGCCCTATGAGGATCTCCAGCGATCACGATCTTCCGCCATCAGGCGCATGTCCTCCCTGGTAATATCCAAGCGACTCGAACCCAGATTCTCCATGTAGTCTAGCCACCTGGTTCTAGGCCGACCCCTTGGTATCTTACCCACCGGCTTGGAAAATAACAACTGCCTAGGAAGACTAGTTTGCGGCATCCGTATCACGTGGCCATACCATCTCTGATACCATGTTGAAATTCATGTCATAAATACTACATGGGATTTTATGCTCTTTAACTGAACAGATATAATGTAGGTCCTATGGTTGAGTTAGGCATACACATGCCTACATTTTTACATACATGTAAATCATTCTAATTGATTAAACAGGTGGTGGCCTTACAGTATAACAGAGGGACATCAGGAGTTCCAACTAGTTTTGCCATTTACCCTAATTTTTCGAATATAACGCGCACCATTTTACAGTCAAAAACAGTTACAAGAAGCCCTGCGCGTTGTACTCGAGTGCGCTTTATACTCGGATTCATATTTTTAAAGCTGCATCGGCGATGAGAGAAAGCATTTTTAAAAATCGTTAATATCTTTGGATCCAATGATCAGATTTGAATGAAAATTTCCATGATCATTATACATGCCATAAGTGTTCGAAGGATGCCAAGATTAACCCTTTATCCCCATTGTTTACGGAGGCATAGCAGAAGATTAATGTAAATACGATTGTGAATGGGTTTCAGAAAGCAAAGCTTTAGCCTCCAGAAAACGAAGCGATCGAAGAAGTAGGGTCGCCAGCATAAGAACAGCCTCGATGCAAGAGCCTCCATTTCAAAAACCACCACCGCAAGTTGCAGCGCAATCAGCTGAATGGATGGAACTATTTCATTCCGATAGTGAAGACGAAGACTTTATTGGTTTTTAATTGTTATTAGGTATTTTATTTGATTTTTTAATTTGTAATATTTATAAAAATTTATTTTAGAAAAATCATTTCGTATCATATTTTTTTTACCATTAGGCAAATCAAAAGGGCAATTATAATAACTACCGTAAATGTATTTTATTTTCTAGTATGTATAACATCATACATGTTATACCTGAGTGCGCGTTATAGTCGAATTTTTTTACAATTCATGTAGGTTTATAGGGTGCACGTTATAATTGATAGCGCGTTATATTCGAAAAATTAGGGTATTCACGGCTTTGTCAAGGATATAACATATACAGCAAGAGGCATGCAAGCCTTTATATACAGAACAGAGGTACAAATTATGCAAATACATGAACCAATAGGATACAAAAGAATTAAAGAGGAAATAATTGCCAATAGGATAAATAGAATTGGCCATTAGCGTTTACACTCTTTTTATTCTATTGGCCATTATAATTCGAAAATCTGTGTTTATTCTATTTATCCTATTGGCAATTATTTCCTCTTTAATTCTTTTGTATCCTATTGGTTCATGTATTTGCATAATTTGTACCTCTGTTCTGTATATAAAGGCTTGCATGCCTCTTGCTGTATATATCCTTGACAAAGCCGGGAATAAATGGCAAAACTAGTTGGAACTCCTGATGTCCCTCTGTTATACTGTAAGGCCACCATCTGTTTAATCAATAGGAACAGTATTATGATCCACCCTTCTACCGATATAAATCATTCTACCTTTCATAAATGTTATTCTTTATTAATGCACTCTTCAAACTGTTTTACATTGCACATCTACTGAAACTAATAGCCATAGGAGTAACCATTTCCTATTTGACAACTACAGGGAGGCTCATTCATTATTTTTTATTTCGGTTGTTCTTGAACATTTCAGTTTCAGTCATGGCACAATTATGCTCAAAGTGGAATCCTAAGTCCATGAAATTATTGTAAGTATTCTACTATAATGCAAAAAATATTGACCAATATACAGTACGTTAATTCCCTCTTTTTCTCAATTTTGCATCTCAAAAGCTAATGTGAAAACGAACTCTTGAAAACAAGATGGTGACAAGCATCTGCAAAAAAGTTAGTGCAGTCATGTTTCATTTATTATCACTTCCCTCTTGCCGGTGTTTATTGATAATAATCGAACAATATAGATATCATATTAAATAAATATACACTGAGTGAGCATATTATTATGACCATCCTGTCAGTATCTCATTGGGCCACCTTTTGCCTTTAATACTGCGATGATTCTTCGTGGCATTGATTCCACGAGATGTTGGAAGGTGGTGGGAGGAATCTGACACCATGCTTGATGGATAGCACTGTCTAGTTGTGCTAGATTGGACGGTGGTGGATCCAGCCGTCTGATGGTTCGTTCAACTTCGTCCCACAAATGCTCAATTGGAGTGAGATCTGGGGATTGTGGGGGCCACCAAAGTAAGGTAAAGTCCCCCTCATGTTCCTGGAACCACTCCTGCACAATACGAGCTCTGTGGCATAGCGTATTGTCTTGCTGGAAGTAGCCATCTCCATCGGAGTACGCCATCAACATGACAGGGTGGTCTTGATCGGCGACGATACGAAGGTATGCTGTGCCATCCAGACTTGTTCAACACATATTAACGGACCCAACGCATGCCAGGAAAACATTCCCCAGACCATAACACTGCCCGCACCGGCCTGAAGGGTTGTACTCATGATTGCAGGGTCCATGCTTTCGTGCTGTTTCCGCCAGATTCTCGCGCGGCCATCTGCATGATGTAACTGGAATCATGACTCGTCAGACCACATGATTTATTTCCACTGCTCGATAGTCCAGTCCTTGTGCTCCTGAGCGAATTGGAGTCGTTTCCGCTTGTTGGGTGCAGACAGCAAAGGTATGCGGACAGGTTTTCGGCTTCCGTATCCCATGCGATGCAGTGTGCGGTGGAGAGTGCATTCAGAGACCGTTTTGGAGGACCCCTGATTAAGGTCAGCAGTGATTTGATGTACAGTTGCCATTCTGTTATCCTTTACCAGTCAAGACAGTCTCCGTTCTGTTTGATCATCAACCATCCGCGGGCGGCCACAACGCGAACGTTCAGACCCCGTCTTCTGGCTAACCGTCCAGTCTTTAAATACTTTAACGACAGCTGCTCTTGAGCACCCCACGAATGCTGCTGTTTCGCTTATACTTGCTCCATAGCTCCGAGCACCTACAATCATCCCGCTTTCGAAGGCTGTTAAATCGCGTCATTTACTCATAGTTGAAGAATGGAACACGTCTAATGTTGTCGATGACACTCAGCTTCCCCTTTTTATATTGGTCCGACCTGCTAGCTACATTGTGGCGACATCCGTGCGTACATTTGCATAAACATGTCAGGTGATCATAATAATATGCTCACTCATCGTATAACATTAAAGGCGAAAGTAAAATAAGTTTTCAACCAATAAAGCTTTTCATACAGCCACTGTGTTCATCACCTGGAATCATTCTAGATTATAACCTTTTATTATTTTTTTAATAAATCACCTACTATATTAAGGAATTTTTTAAAGCATTAGATGATAATGAATTATAATTTTGAATGAATAGATCCAGGTTATGCATTTTAAAATTGTAAATAAATAAATAAATAAATAAAAAGATTTTTCTGTATATCCTTGCATTTTTTAATTTCTCTTAAAGTTAGCAATGAGTCAAAAAATGAGGATCACATTATACAAGAGGGTAAAATTTTTACTGTTTTTATGGGCTCTGAAAATGGGATTATACAAGAGTCTGCATTATAGTAGAATACCGTATTTTTCGGGGTATAATATGCAGGGGGGGGGGGGGAATAAATAAAAGTTTAAAAAAATCAATACTACTACTTATAAAATATAAATATTATTTAATATTTTGATAATAAACGCAATGATGATACGGTTTTAAAAATACAATACAATCAATACATATATATATTGGAGGGGGGTCAGGAGAGAGGGTCAAAGTGGGGAAGGGGGTGCGTATTATACCCCAAAAATTACTGTAATTATGGTACACTATTTATCAATGCTGCCTCTGACAGCACTCTGAAATATACAAGTAAACATCTTCAGATTTATTGAAGCATGCCATTCTGATGGTATATCTGATAAAACATTCTCACACAATTTGCATTATCTTGATGTCAACAATTTTGCATGGTTTGTTCCATGAAGAAACAAATGAAGATGGTAAATCTGAAGAAGAAGCAGAGAGTAATGACAAACAGACATAAAGGTCTGCGCTGTCTAACAAGCATGTGTTGTCTATTTTAGATAGTTCGATCCTCACTTGGGGCACCAAAAAGGCCGGCCAGGTGGCCGAAAGGGCTAGGGCATAGGCTTTCTCATTCTCGAGTCCAGCTGGTCGTGGGTTCGAATCCCGCCGCGGGCATGGATGTTTGTATTTGTCCCGGTCTGTGTACAGATCTAACTTGTGTAAACGGCACAAAATGACCTTAGTAGTCGACGCCAAAAATTCTGATGAACCAAACCAAATTTATTTTAGATGAATTTGAAGTCATACGTCTTGTATAGCAATGATGTTTCTCCAGAACTTTTCAATTTGTGAATAATGCTATTAGAAACAAGCATCTTTATATTCGTTTATTTAAACAAATTCAATAAAACCAAATACTGGTCTGATGTAAACGAATGATGGTAATTTTTAACAATCTGGTGTGAGGCTTGATTCATAATTTTCTTTTTATTATCAGAAAATACGAATCCCAGATAATACGTACCGAATGTTTGGTCCCTGGAGATTTGTATTAAGAAGGTTATACTGCAATAATTATTGGCTTCACCCTTCTTCATTTTTTTGCACTGTTTGATAATACTGTTAACTTTTTAACTTTAAGTTTTAAGGATTGTTTAATAAATATTTGGATTATGGTTTATTTTTTTTTCTATTTCAGCTTGTAAAAAAGATCTTTTGGAACGTTTCGTTTATGACAAACACACGTAAGTTTGTTTCTGCTTAATAATCCATCGTTATACAGCAGAACCTCGATAAATCGAATCTAAGGAAAGAGCAAAATGCTTCGATTTATCGGGGTTTAAGTTGTGACATAGTCACTTTGTTGTTTTATTTTTTTGTTTTAGTTTGTGA
>JAHWFO010015425.1:2116128-2175610 GCA_023313115.1 Rhysida immarginata | reverse complement strand
AGGACTGCTGACGAAGTGATAATAAGTTGAAAATCACTTCATCACAAAGTAAAATAAAATTCGAATTATAGAGGTTCGTATTAAAAAATAGACATGTATTTTGTTTATTACTGCGGATGATTATTCAATTTATTGTGCAAATTATTTGGTAAATCAGAACTGCTTATGAATGAAAACCAATCGTAACCACTTATGAAAACTTCTAATAGGGAAGATAAACTGACACCAATTCAATTTATATAGGTCCAGATTGACAAAATTCAATTTGTGGGCGAATTTATTTGCGTTAACTTCAATTTATAGAGATTAACTTTCCTAAAACAAAAATCAGTTTATGGAGGTTCTATTACTTCGAATTATAGAGGTTTAGAATTATTGCCCCGGTGTGGAAGGGAATAGACTGAAACTTTGAATTAGGGTGGAATTCGATTTATCGAGGTTCTACTGTATACACTTTTCGAGACTTGAATGTTCACACAATGCAAAATTTATTTGTTCTAATTATTTATCATATCATGTACATTGGAGTACAGTACCATATTTTTCTGCCTAATAGCCGCAGCTGTTACGTGTTTTAGTTGAAATATCACTCTCTAGGCCCTTAGGCCGATGCAACCAGTACGTAAAATTATTTTTCCTAGATCATTTGAATAATGGAATGGGGCCGAAAATAAAGGTACCATACCATTATTAAGTACCGAAAGGTGCTTTATGCTTTGGCCTTGTCCGTCCGTCCGTCCGTCCGTCCGTCCGTCCGTAACTCGATTTTCTCGGAAAGTATGAACTATTTTAAAAATCTGTTTTCACCAATCGATACATATAGGAAATGGCACGGACGAGTTCGAAGATGGTCGAAATCTGTACAGTGGCATGCGCTCTAATTGTAGTATTGTGATACCCCCCCAAAATTTTTCCATGTTAAGATATAGTAAGTATCATATCAAACCACTCGTAACGACGAGCCATGAACTAATATAACGTTATTAAATAGGGTTTAGCCAATTGATAAATTCAGTTCGAAGATAGACGAAATCGGTACAATTGCATTAGGGAAAACGCGTAATAAGCATATACGTTCGGCTCAGCGCGTGCTCTAAACGTTAATGAGATGGTGCGCGTGCAGGATGCACGAGATTGACGATTATTGAAACGGCAGAACGGACTCTAAATCAAAAGAATTTTATTCGTAGGGAGCTTATTATTTATTTATTACGATAACTTGAAAACGATTAACTTTTTCACACTCTGTTTTCACCAATCCATTAATATGGGACAGAGCACGAACAAGTACGAACCTGAGATAGCCGGAATAGGTACGTGCTCTAACGGCACGTGTTCTAATGGTAACATTAATATACCCCTTTAAAAATTTTCTCTAACCAGACATGGCATGTAATATATAAAATAAATCGTCACGACGTCTCATGAACGAATATATGAGAGTAACTAGTGATAGCACAAATTGGTGTAATAGCACATGTACGTTTAAGGATGTATCATTAATGAATATAACGCGTAAATAACGACAGTGGTAATTGGTTTACTAGCACGTGCCTAATAGTACCATATGGTACCGATGGAACTTTCAATGCTAAGATATGGTGCGTAATATATCAAACAACTCGTAACAACGTGTCATGAGTGAATATAAGTAAATAATGATAGTAAGAAATGGTTAAATAGCACGTGCTCTAATGGTCTATATGATACAATATGGTACCATTGGAACTTTCAATGCTAAAATATGGCATGTAATATATCAAACAACTCGTAACAACGTGTCATGAGTGAATAAAACAAGTAAATAATGAAAGTGGGAAATGGTTAAATAGCACGTGCCCTAATGTTCTATATGATACAATATGGTACCATTGGAACTTTCAATGCTAAAATGTGGCATGTAATATATCAAACAACTCGTAACAACATATCATGACTGAATATAACGCGTAAATAATGATAGTGGGAATTGGTTACGTAGCACGTGGCTAATAGTACCAAATGTTACCATATGGTACTGTTGGAACTTTCAATGCTAAGATATGGCATGTAATATATCAAACAACTCACAACAACGTGTCATGAGTGAATATAACAAGTAAATAACGATAGTGTGAATGGTTAAATAGCACGTGCTTTAATGGTAAAGTAAGGTACCATATGGTACCATTGGAACTTTCAATGTTAAGATATGGCATGTAATATATCAAACTACTTGTAGCAACGTGTCATGAGTGAATCTAACAAGTAAATAGTGATAGTCGAAAATATTTAAGTAACACGTGCCCTAATTCATTTCAAATATATGCAAATTACAAATTAGAAGTTTTACGGGTGGAATATATAAGCAACGCAGGTCTTCAATGTTTTATGTAGCAGTATTCATTTAGCCTTTCGGTACTTGATTATATCATTCATCAGTGGTTTATTTAAAATAAAATTGGTTGAGACTTTACAACACAACAAAGGGAGAACAGAGTTTCCAGCTTTATCAAGGATACACACAAGAGGACATAAGCCTTTATATACAGAAAATATGGTACAGAATGAGAACATGATTGGATGAAGAAATAACAAATAGTAAATAATATAAATCGTACAGTGGCGACATTGAAAGGAGAATGGTTGGATAAGGAACCAATAACAATGAAATTATAAGGAAACATTGAGAGGAAAATTAATTGAAATATAAAGGAAAAAATGATGTCATAACACGAACAAAATTGAAAACGCGGACCTAGAAGAAGACTCATCCGGAGTTAACGTAAACTAAGGTATCAATAAAAAATGGAAAGGAAAGTAAATATACCATATTTAAAGATTAGCATGATAAAAATTGACCATTGTGATTGGCAGAGGAATGGAACAGTTCTGAAAATAAAGATATTTAATGACCACTCATATGACCGTGATTGTAATTGGCTGGTTTTTATCATGCATGCTTTATTTCGTATAATAATTTTACCATATGCCAAATAGAAGTTATATAGAAGTTATACAGCAACCTTGAACTCCACATTGGTCAGAAAGCTGAAGAAATAGGCCGTCGGGGTGCTGGTTATATTTCAAGTGAACGAAAAATGCATTAGATGATGGCAGACGGAAAAAAGCATTCTTCAAGCAATGTCAGGAAATGTAGATGATGATATGGAGCTACAGCATAGCCACATGTTAGCTCTATGTGGCAAGATATGTTTTCGTCATATACGAGGGTTGGGGCAAAAGTCATGGCAACTATTTTTTTTCTTGAAGATACCAGTCCGGTTGGAAAATGTGACATAGACAGACGAAAGGACAAGGTGTCAACTACATGTGGGGACAATGAATAGCACTGAAATATCGTAACACACTAATTTATTACGGTAGTATACAGGGCAATATGGCCTTCACGGTTGCTCATCACTGGTTGACACACGTCCTTGCTGAAACTTTCCTACCCACTGTGGTATGGTAGGGCATTATTCCCAAGGGCTTCCATTAATTCACTGTGACATTCCATCGCATTTCTCCCTCGGAGAACGGCTATTTTGATGTAAGCGTGCTGCTCAACACGGGTTACTTCCATCTCGCACGACACTCACCAACTGACTGATTTCACAGCCCTCGCTGCGCTACTACCAGCTATCACAGAGCCATCTGTTGTTCTGCATACACACTATGCCTGCAGAACTTCCACACAACACATTACGTTTGTGATCCGTTCACATATCTACAAGAAAAAAAATCGTTGTCATGACTTATGCCCCAACCCTCGTACACAGTTCCTTCTTTATTTTTTCATTATTGGTAGGGGAGAGTGGGGTGGGTTTGGACGAAAATCAAATTTTTTTTCCCTGTGGATTAATCATGAACCAAATAGTGAATGTGTATATCGTATTTTGTACTCTAAACCTTTCGTCATTTACCTGTACATGTGATTTTTCAGTAGTCGCACGATAATCTATATATTTATATATTTTAAAAAAACCTCTGCAATGTCCAAAGCAACCCCTAGATGTGCGGTTGATGCGGGGTTGCTTTGGACTGTTGCGGGGCTGTTTCGGATAAACTGCTTTTCGCCATTTTAATGAAATACAAGGTAACTTTATTATTAAGAGTACAAAAATGTTACCACAACTTGCCTAACATTATCACATTATAAAAAATCACAACCACTTGACTAGCAGCTTTGTTTCATTTAGAAGTAGGGCTAGCAGATGTGATATTTCTACTGCGGCTTTCATTTTCTGTATCTACTGGTGCTCGCTTCATATCTTTCCTAGAAGGAAGATCATGCCCACTTTTCCTTTTGTAAGTTCTAACCAAATGCGTCCGAACCAACTTTCTTTGTTGTGTCAGAATCAACCCCACCAGCCAGAAATCAAATAAAACCTTAAGGCCTAACGATGCACATGGCCGAAATGAAACTGCAATATTTAAGTATAGTACTATCCCTCAGGAATAAATGTCTAACTGTTAACATTTCTCATATATCCTCTCTACAAATTCACGAACCAACCTACTGTAAAATTTTTTTTCACACACCCGAAAACAAATTTTATTTCTTATTTACTTACCTTTGTTGTGATCGTTCTGGCGAATAGATTTTCATAATCTGAAGTAAATTATTTATTATCAAATTAGCATTTCCATCGCTTTTCATTGACATTTTACTGATATATACCATATATTCTCTTCTATGAGGTGCAATCAAGAAGTTCCGGGACTGGTTCTTTTAAAGAGAAAGTACTTTATTTAAATACATTTTTACAGTGTTCCCTTCAAAATAGCCCCTTTCAAAGCCATACAATGAGTCCAGCAATACTGCCAATTCAGGACTGTGTCCAGTTAGTCTTTTTGTTGAAACGAGTGAAGCACCTTCTGCGATTCACACTGGATCTGCTCAGTCATATCAAACCAGTGATCTTCATTTTCGTAAAAAGGGCAAAGTCTGCAGGAGCCAAATCTTGCTAGCAGATTGGGTGTGGAAGCAAAATCATGTTGTTTTTTGCAAGAAACTCACGTGTAAGGAGAGCTCTGTGAGAGGATGCATTGTTGTGGTGGAGCATCTAGATTTTTTTCATGTCATAGATCTGGCTGCTTTCACCGAACATCATCCCTCAGATTGTTCGCTGCTCGAATTTGCTCGTTCTCAAATTTAATGTTCATGATAAAATTGCAGATGACCTCTCACACATGGTCACAATGGCTGTATTTTCTCGGTTCTCAATGCACATGAAACAAAATCCTTTGAAAAGCCGATTTATGAATGTTTAGGCTCTATTTTACTTTATTCGTGGATTTGTGCTGCCATTTGTTGCAAGATGCGCAATGAGTCTCAGAACTTTTTGATCACATCTTGTATAAGCAACACATTCAAGGTAGAAAATCTTGAAATTTTGAGGAATGTGATCTGCATATTAAAAAAAAAATTACATACAAGACAGGGTAGATAATCATGGAATTTTTATCACTATTGAATCAGTTCAGAGCTTCTCAAAATTTAGCAGTCCAGTGCTCTCTCTCTTTAGTTGGATATGTTGGCTCCGAGGCTATATCGGCTCAGAGAATTCATTTGTCTGGAGAAATTCAAAATGGTGAATGAACCCTTTCCAAATGGAGATGGGCAAACAAGCGAATTGACTGACAGGTATTCTCAGAATGGAAATTCAGGAATTCTAAATTAAGCTAATTTAAAATCGATTGTGTTCACTGTAATCTTTCTTCAGGATTGATAATCATATACACAATGTGTCTGTTAAGTTTTTGGACAGTTTTGATAATAAATACTTAAAGTAAAGAAATTACAAATTGTATGTTTTCTCTTCAATCTACATCCTTTCTAAGCTCTCATGTTTCTTTGCATGGGCGTAAAGTTCCTGGATGCCTCGGTAGAAGTCTCTTTTTGGGATCCCCATTAAATCACGCTCTGCTTAATGTCTGGAACCGAGTTGAAAACATGGCCCTTCAATTGGAATTTTAATTTTGGGAACAGAAGATAGTTTGCAGGTGAATAAGAAGGGCGGTCCTAAACAGTCATTTTTTTTTCTCTAAAAACTGCTTCATGATTATCCGTTGTGAGTAGGTGCATTGTCGAGGAGAAGGAACCAGTCTCAATGATTCAACCATGGCCTGTCTGAACGCTGAATCCTTTGAAGAAACCTTGCCATTAAGCCTTTGTGGTACTGCTGGTTCACAGTTTGACCTTCTGATAAGAATTCCTAATCAATAATACCCCTCTGGTCAAAAAAAACAACAAAAAACAGCACATGTGACGGAATCCATTGTTTCCATTCTCTACTCTCGAATCCATGGTAAACAGGTAGATTTGAGTGTGGAGAATGGGAAACGTCAAAAAATGAATTTCCTTATTTTTTTTGCAGGTGAACATAGCAAGATGGTCAAGACTTCTTTTATTTCAGCACTATACCTCTATTTTTTAACATAATCACCATAGTTATCGAAGCATTTGTCATAGCATATAATGAGCTTTTCCATAACCTAACATTAGAAAGTGGCATCCTGCTTATTAAGCCATTTCAGTACTTTGTCTTTCACTCCATCATCATTGGAAAAATGTCTACCTGTAGATGTTTCTTCATTGTGCCAAATAGATGAAAGTCTGAATGTGCCAGCTCCGGACTGTACAATGCGGATATGCTATACAAGATCTGTTGTGGTCCTAGCCTTATTGTGCAACAACTCCACTCCTCAGGTAAGAAACATCTATGGGGCAGACGATTTTCCAGTGATGAAGTAGGAAATGGCTTAATGAGCAGGACACCACTTTTTATTGTCAGGGAATGGAAAACCTCTTTTTACGCTATGGCAAATGCTTGAATAATTTTGGTATTTATGTCAAAAGATAAAAACATGCTGCTATAATAAAAAAGTTTATTTTCACTGAACTTTACCTGTTTGTTCACTTGCAAAAAATAGGGGAACTTGTTTTTGACTTACCCTCTTCTATAAAGCATATACAAGGTGCGATTAAGCAGTTCCGGGAGTGGTTCATACAGTGTCCCCTTCAAAATAGTCCCCTTGCAAAGCCATAGAATGAGTATGGCATTCCTGCCACTTCAGGAACGTTTCCTGGAAGTCTTTTTGTTGAAATGAGTCAAGCACTTTCTGTGATTTGCACTGAATCTGCTCAATCGTATCAAAACTGCGACTTTTCCACTGGATCTTCATTTTTAGAAAGAGAGCAAAGTCTGCAGGAGCCAACTCTGGCGAGAAAGCGAAATCATATTGATTTTCACAAGAAATTCACATGTGAGGAGAGGTCGGTGAGAGAGTGCATTGTTGTGGTGAAGCATCCAATTTTTTCACGCCACAGATCTGGTCAGTTTCGTAGAATGTCCTCCTTCAGATTGCTCGTTGTCAAATTTAATGTCCATGATAAAATTGCAGATGACCTCACACACACGATCACAATAGCAGTATTTTCTCAGTCCCAAATGCACATGAAACAAATTCCTTTGAAAAGCTGATTTATAATTTACTGTATTTGTGGACTTGTGCTGTCATTCATTGGCAAGATGCGCAACCAATCCTGGAACTTTTTCATCGCACCTTGTACTTGTTGTTAGATATCAAAAACCTTACTTTTTTTAAGCATATTTCCAACCATATGCATGCTGTTGTACAGTCAGTTTCAAAATGTTAAACCACCCTGCATTTTCATCTCCCCATTAAAAATTTTATTTTTGTTTCTGCAAAATACAAGGTTTAACAACCGTTTTGAGTTAGGATTATGATAGTAGTATACAAGCGGTATCTACCACAAATTAGCATTAACAGATGTCAAAACAAAAGGAAGTTATACGGCATCAAAGCTTGGAAGAGTGTTTCACAAAGTTAGGACCACTGTCAAAATGTTAAGTCCATCGCTGAAATTTCATTGAAAAAAATGGAATATTCCATTTGGATTCATCCAATAACTGAAACAGGGTAAACGGAAAATAAAGAGGCATGTAATTTTATTTGCATATGCTTCGTTTGTGTGATTTCATGTAAAAGTGTCACAAAATGGGGAAAACAAAGACTCTTAAGTTTGGAAATCGGGATGTTACAAATAAAGTCATCTTAAAGGACATAGCAGCAGATAAATAGCTAAGGAGTTCCATATCAGTAAAACAAGTGTGTTAAACACCATTAAATGTTATAATGAAAATGGAACTATTGCTCCGAAGAAGTCAACCGGATGGCCTCCATCCACAACAAAACGTGATGACACTGCTCTGAGGCGAATTGTCATCAGAAAACGACATGCACCTGTTCCCGAAATAGCAGCAGATTGGTGTGAAGTCATTAGCAACAATGTGTCAACTGCTACGTGTCGACAGCGCCTTGCAAAGATAGGTTATAAATCCTGCAGCGCAAAATCAAAACCACTTCTGACTGAAAAACGAAAAGCAAATCGACTGGCATGGGCAAAGGAGCGTCAGGACTGCTGTTCAGAAGTGGAACACCATAATATTTAGTAATGAATCAACTTTTGAGGTTTGTTTTGGAAGTGTTGGTCGCAAAGTGATTAGACGGAAGGGGTGAAGAATACTTACCTGATTGCATTCGACGCAGCTCAAAGTTTCCGGCTAAGCTAATGGTTTGGGGATGCATGTCTGGTGTTGGCCTTGGTTCTTTACAGATTGTTAACAGGACTGTGAATGGTGAAAAGTACCATTCTAGAAACCTCACTTTTGCCATCTATTGCAAACTGTATCCACGTTGTCGAAGCTTCATTTTTCAACAAGATGGAGCAACATGTCATACCGCTACTTCTACCAAACGCTGGCTTGAAGAAAGAGACATTCAAGTACTTCTGTGGCTTGCCAACAGTTACGATTTGTCATCCATTGAGAATGTATGGTCACAAATGAAAAAACGTGTTCAGATAAGGAAACCTCGCACTAAACAAGATTTGGAGAAAGTTTTGATCGAGGAAAGGTCTAACATCAGTCCTGAATTATGTACAAACCTTGTTGTCAGCATGCCTCATCGTATTGCAGCAGTTATCAAAGCAAAGGATGACGTAACAAAATATTAATCAGTGATGGACTTAACATTTTGACAGTGGTCCTAACTTTGTGACACACTGTTCCAAGCTTTGATGCCGTATAACTTTCTTTTGTTTTGACATGTGTTAATGCTAATTTGTTCTATGACAGTGCTGGTATACTGCTATTGTAATCCTAACTTGAAATACCTGTTAAACCTTATATTTTGCAAAAACAAAAATAAAATGTTCAGCAAGGAGATAAAAGTGCAGGGTGGTCTTAACATTTTGAAACTGACTGTATGTTATAGGCTACATGTCCCAAATGGTCATCTGATTTCAGAAAATTTTGTTACATGATTTTTATAATTGAATTATAATTTCTATAGGAGAAATTTCAATTTTGAACAAATTCCTAAGAAACAGGCTATTGAATATAGAACGGAAACTAAAGATAACTTTTCTGCTGGAGGTTTTCGACCACAGGAAATTAAACTATCAGCAGAGGTATGTATCACCTATAGTGCTTTGTCATATTTAATCCTTTAACGCCATGCATGATCATATGATAACACTTTATACTTGCATAAAGTTTAGAGGATTGGTTGTTTATATAACCACTGTGTTTTTATTTTGTGAACCATTTCTCGAGCTTTTTTGAGTTTCAGTGTTTTGTGGACCATGGAAAAAAAATATTAGTATCAGGTTTGTACAAATGAAAAAGAAAATTATTTATTTTATCCAAAGTGTATACAAGGAATTTAAAAATACTCTCCAAATGCGTTTATCCCACTGTGTAACAAGACTTATTCCAAAACCTCTTCCTTCACTTCATCGTCCAAATGAAACCTGAGGCCTTTCAGATGTTTCTTGAGATCCCCAAACACGTGAAAGTCACATGGGGATAAGTCAGGGCTGTAAGGTGGATGCTGCATTGCTCCCCAGTTGAACTTTTTGATGAGGGCTACTGTTCATTTCGATGTGTGAGGACGCGCGTTGTCGTGGAGAAGAAACACTCCTTTTGTAAAAAGTCCAGGGCGCTTGCATTTTTCCCCATATTATGCTGCGTTAACTGCAGTGCCTTTTACAAGAAAGTCCAGTAAAATTGGGCCTATGCGATCAAAAAACACAGTCAACATCACCTTCCCCATGCTGTTTGCGATTGCTTTTGATTTTTTCGGGGGGTTTTGTTGTTTGGACAAAGCGATCACTCGCAGAGCTTCGAAGTGCGAGCTATCATTCTTTCTCACATGATGCAACACTTGCAACCTATTGTTCAATTTGCACATGGGTTTCGCAATTGTTGAAAACAAAAACTTATGATCCTAGACGTCGTCTTTTTTTTTTCCACACGCAAATTTTCGTTTTCATTTGTACGGTGACGAAGGGATTGTTTTGATAAAATCTTCACTTTTGTTTTTTATGCAAGTCGCATTCTTTTCATTGTTCTTTTTGAGTCGGGTTGATTGGGGTTGTTTCGCGATTTGAGTTCTAATTTATTTTTTTAATCCTTAATGTGCTTTAAATTGCTCAGCTAACGAGGTCTTCTTTTAATTTTACTGGTTAAGCAAGCGTTTATTTAGTTTTGGAAAGCTCTTGTGTTTTGGTTTCTTTTTCCCATGAGAAAGCAAAAAGGGGGGATGATGACTCACGTTATTACCAGGGCAACCAAACGTTGGTATTCTTAAACACATGAGGATTTTAAAATTTAAAAACAATCCAATCAGAACCTCAAATGGGAGGTAGTGAGTAAAAAAATGTGATTGGGAATCATTGAACAAAGAACTATTGTGAAAAACGGAAATTTTGGACAACAAGAAAATGTGAAGAAGAGAAAGGAATCGGGAGAGATAAAAATCGAAAGTGAAGCGTGCGGGAGCAAAAGAGTGTTGTGGGTTTTAAGCTGGGCAGTAGTGAACATGTTTGAATGACCAAGTGACGAACTGAGAACATAAGCAAAGGCAAGGAGCTAATCTCATCTGTTTTACGGAAACGTATACCTTCGTGGGACAGCAAGTTTTGAGCGTCCGGAACCTAAGCGGTGTGGCCGAACATTTGGTGAGCGGAGGAGTAGCCATTACATTCAGAACGCGCGAAGGTGAGCACGGCTGCCAACAGCGGGACCGACGAAACTACAGGCAGAAAGAGACATCGATTCGGTGAAATACAGCTCAACAGGTTACTGGCAACGCAATGAGCAGCTTTACACGACACCTACCGTAATTGACAACTGCAAATCCTGAGACAAGCCTCATCTAACGTTTTGGAACTGCAAATTGTGAAATATTGATCTAAAGAACAAAATCAGATAAGTGCAAAATTTAATACGGGTCCACGTGATGGTGTGTTTCTTTTAGATTTAAAAAAAAACAAAAAAAAACTCACGAACATTAGATTAAGGGGGTTTAAGAGCTTTCCAAACTTTTGTAATTGAGATACATAGTCTGTAACAATATTTTTTTATTATTCTTATTCGCACTAACCACTAATATAGTTCATTTTAAGCTTTTCAGTGAATAATATTAAACTTTGAATAAAGCTCTATTTTGTTTAATTCCATTACCAAGTCATTGAGTGAGCAATTTATAAATGGGGTAAAAGGGGATTCTAGGAATAAGAATTAATTTAAGGCTCATTAGTAACTTCAAGTAAATTTATTAATAACAGCTTGGCAGTTTGTTTCTCAAAAGAGGGAGAGGAAAGGGTTAATTTCCTTTTGAATGTGGGTGGTTCTTAATATTTCTCTATGAAGTAAACAGTAGATGATAGAAATCTCTTATAATAAGTAATTTATTGGAGGTTGAGTACAGATTTACGTGATAAAAGCCACTATATGATCAGCGAGCCAAGTTTGAGTAATTCAGAGAAAAGCCCAGGGCTACAGTACGACCCTTATACTTTTTGCAATGTTGAAAAAGAAGCAACTTTATATCTGAAGTAAATAGCCTTGTGTCTTATCAAATTTTTGATTTGAAAATTATAATACACGTTATAAATTGGTGTTGTTTTATTGATAAAGCTATAAAGAAGTGAAAAAATTTTTAAATTTGATGACAATCTGCTATAATTAAGTTAGTGTGTTAATATGATCATGCTAGGTGCATATGATATCTGAAGTATTACTTTTATCTTTTTATATAGAGATTTAAACTTGATCTATTGGACTAATGGACGTGAATAATGATTTAGCAACTGAAAACTTTCTATTGAACCACCTGAAGCTAATAAAAATTCTGATGAAGATTCTTCAAATGTAGATGAGAGTGGGTTAGTTCATAATTTGAATGGTCGGCAATTGTGAACTGAAGCAGCAATACGAGAGACAGTCATAAAGTTTTAATTATCACTTTGGAAAAATCAAGCTGCAACCATGAAATCTGGTGATGGTGTTAGTCCTTCTCTATGTATTTACCCTTCAATGCAACACATTTTTTCCAACAATGGATGACTTGGAGGAAACCTTGGTTGTAGAAGTCTGCAATTGGCTTTTCAGGAAACGTTCCACCTCAAAAATCAGCTCGTCGTCATCCTCAAAAATCAGAGGAAGAACTCACTGGTAGCCATGTGAGAAAAATGCGGGAGGGCGAGGCAAAATCTGATAGCCCAAAGAAGCAGCTTGTGTTAGTGTGTTCTGTTGTAGAATGAGCTGGGGCTTTATCGTGGAGCAAAAGGACCCCCTCTTGGACAACAGCAAGATATTGAAAATTGATCCATGACTGATTTTTGCACATGTGATACGCTGGTCTTCGAGTACTAGGGCCTCCACTTCTATTGCGATTCCCGGTTCTTCATGGAGAGATGGTCTGCCACTTCGTTGTTCGTCATTCCGACTTGTTTGTCCACACTGGAAGCGTCTGCACTACCTAACCACTATGTCATATGATGGTGCATTGTTGCCATACACTTCCACCAACTCAGCATGGATTGTTGCAGCGTGGTTCCCCTTCAAATGCAGAAAACGAATCACCACACGACTCCACTTTTTCAATGGGCCGCGTCATTTTGTTTTAGTCCCTCTAGCAGCGTGCTATGGTACTGTGAGGCGTGGATTTCAATGTGTACCAGAACTTCAGACACATAATCGCATACAAACAAAAATTAATTACGTAACTTTATTTTTTCGAGATGATAATTAAAACTTTATGACTGCCCCTCGTAGTATTGATAAATGAAAATTCAACAAAGAAATTGGCGGTTATTGATGTCAAATAAGATGAAACAGGAAAATACCAAAAAAAAACAAGAAAAGCAAAACTTATTCTTGTAAAATAAAAACAAATAATCTTTTTACTCCATTTATGCAAATATAACTCCCATCCAAAGTGTATTCTGTGCAGAATGAGCTGGGGCTTTATGATCAAAACATATTTGCATATCATTACAGAATCAATATGGCGAAGCCATATCGCAACTTTGCTTTGATGGAATTTATAATGTGTGAAAGTTTTAACGCGATAATGGTAATATTTGTTCAGTTATTAAATTTACTGTGACATCAGCTATTTATACAGGGCGTTTCTAAATGGTAGGACAATAAGCACCTAGCGTGATCCTTTGCATGATGACAAACTTAAAGTTACTTATGCAAAATGTTCAAAGCTCAAATGTTAACAGTCTAAACATCACACAAATTTTGATGGAACACAAAATTTTTTGGTGCACAAGTAAACTTTTGGGGGCAGCAGTCCTATGGAGTCTATGCATGTGCATTGAAAAATATTGGATTTTTTAAAATTCTGACTTCGGATTCTTAAAGACCATTAAAAAGTAGAATAGGAATGTCTGTAAGACCCACTCTCTATTTTCTTTGTCTTCATCGATAAAATTGGGTTCAAAACTTTAAAAGTTCCACACCTTCAGGGCCTCTATCTCCTGGGTGACTTTCGGTGAAAATCATGAAAGTTTGGCAATAAGTGTGCCCGAAATTGTAAATCCACCCGTTTGGCTGACTTTCAGTGAAAATCATGAACGTTTGCCAATAAGTATGCAAAAACTGTCCTAAACGGTTGGATCAATTGAAAAAACGCCTAGAATAAAGTATTTCTCGAATTGTGTACAATCTGAATACACCATTAAAAATAGGGGTTCCTATTTAAGATTTCAAAGTTACCCCTTCCCCCCAGCCCCCCTTACAAGAGGAGGGGGGGGGGTAATTTTTTAACTAATGAATTTCCCGCCCCCCTTACAAGAGGAGGGGGGGGGGTAATTTTTTAACTAATGAATTTCCCCCGCGAAATAATTCACTTTTGATTTTGGACATTTTAAGATCTCAAAAAGAGAAGAGAATTCGACTTTTAGCACTTCAGGGTGTTTCCATTAGCGTCTTTTGAATTGATCCATACAGTTCACATTTTACTGCACAATTATATCAATCACTCAAGTGATCATTCCATACCACAAGTACTGCAAATGCGAGTCATTAAAATTATGAGGAATTGAGGAATCATGCGTCAACAAAGTGATCAACAATACTTAAAAGATAAACAGAAAGTAACAGTGTATTCATTCTTGATGAGTTGACGAGGGGTTTTTTTTGCACTTCATGTGGCTTTGCAAAGCAGCTTCACCCATGTTTCCAAAAAGCACGATGAACATTAAGATCTTTTGAATCCAAGCCAAGTAATATTCATTTAATAACTTTATGTTTGGAAAATGCCTATTTTCAAGGAATTATAGACAATTTAAAAATCATTATAAGAAATAAAATTATTTAGCAATAATAATAGTTGTTTATAAATGAAAGTGTGCAAACGATTGAAAGTGATTGCAGAAGAGTTACGCAGATAATGACGCCATAACTGGAAAGAGCCTTAAGCGTTCTGATGTTCGTATATCTTCCAAAAAATAAAGAATTTTTTTTTTGAAATGATGATATATTTTTCCAAACTAAATTCATTGATTTTCCAAAACTTTCCAGGTTTTCCATAACCCATATGAAACATGCTGTATCTGGTGGGCTGGTATCAAATCTATAGACGGATGGTTGAAAAATGTTAACTTAAATCCTGTTCTATTTTCTTTTTCATAGAGAGTAAGAGCAGTGACATATGAAGAACCAGTAACCCTGTGGACAGAGAAACTTCAAAAAGTTACCAATGTTATTGATCAAACTAAGAAGAAAAATTTCAAGAAAAATTATTTCTTTACTAAATCTCTTACTCTGGAAGTATAAATGAATAAAGCAGTTTTCGTATTTTAATGCTTCATATTTTTCAGAAATTCAATAAGATTTTTGAAAAAACTATGTTGAAATTTCAATAATGTAAATCCAAATAGAATATTATTTGCCATCATCATTGTAGTTTAAAAATACCTAATCATTGAAATTACTGGAACCTTATGCTCTATGACTATTTTTTGATTATTTTAAAAATACACTTACATGTATGCTAGCTTTATTAAAATTTAGTGTAAATATTTAAGTTATTGGTCAAATCCCTATTTGTGTTTTGAAAACAGGAACAATGTATATAGTTCAAAAACAAATAAAGAGTACACGATAAAAAATTTACTGTTTAGCAATTTTTTTTTTTTATTTCAATTGCATGTACATAACATACATTCACAAAACATAACAATAGCTAATAAGATCTAAGAAAATAGTTTGCATCTTTTTATATTTTAAAGTGAATAGATAATTCAAACATTTGTTTTCTTTCACTTTCTCTCTCTCTCCCTCTCATTCTAATAAAACATTTTAGCACTGTTCAAAATAAAATTTGGGTAAATTACAGAAATTTCAGAATAAACTACATCACACATTCTGAAATGTTACTTAAATTAACCTTTCTTATAAAGGAGGAATTATCATTAGCATTTTTAAACAATTTTTTTTTCTCCTTTTGATTGTCATAAATGATTTCACAGATTTTCATTTCAATTTCCAACCACTGCTGTCTATGACAGAATAAAAAGGATGAAGCCATAAATGCATGATCCATACAAATTTAATACAAAAAAAAATTAATCTCCCATCAGACAAGTTATACAGTTGTCCATCCCCAAGTCGGTATTCTACGAGTCAGAAAATTCGACAAGTCTGCTTGCTTTTTCCTGAAAACCAAAATGGTGAACAATGACTTCAGGTCAGTGTTTTTTTTTCGACAAATGCTAAACCGGTGGCATCATTACAAATTCAAATATAAGAAATTAGCTGTATTCATTAGGAAATTAGAAAATCGGCTATGAAAACTAATAGAGTTAATAAAAGCCACGAATACTTTAATCTAGGAGTGTTCAAGTGTTTTATCATTGGAAAAACTATCATCAAAATTTAATATGGAAAAAAATTAAATATATGATGGGGTCATTGTTTGTGTCCAACTTGGAATTCCTTAAGTTGTGAAAATGCACAAGTCGGTAAGGCCTTGGAACCGGCATAGACGACTTACAGAGGGACAAGTGTATAACCAAAAACAAAGCATTAAAACTAAAATAACGATTGAAAATATAATTCTGGGAGGGAAAAAAAAAAAAAAAAAGTGGAATGATCTACTTAATTTCCAAGAGTTGAAAATTAACAAAAACGCAGTAATACAAGATTACGTTTCCTTACAAAGTCTATATTTTTACTGGAGGGGTAAAAAGATTTAACCTGAATATTATTCAAATAATTATCCAAATTAAATTATTCTTATTTAAATTCTTCATAAATACCATTTTATCAAAGTTATACTTTTCTGGGACAAACACAAATTCCGCAGAAAACTATTTATATCAACGTGTAGGAAAAATATTCATTTCCAATATTTATCGTACATTTGACATAAAAACAAAATATGGCCCTTCCCGTTAAAACTGTGAAAATTCCCCTGCTATTTACAGTTATTTTAAAATGCTAGCAACTTATCATTACTGCTCTTAAGCTGATTATGTATTTTAAACGAATTTTATTACAATTTTAAAAGTTTGGCATAATACTGTGTAAATAAAGGGAAGCATTAATTTCTTATTCAGTAATGGAAATTAGAAGATTCTGAACGTGAACATACATTCTTTTAAATTGGTGAAGTAAATATTTATGCACTGCACCTAACGCCTGGGGCATGGCCATTTTGAATTTTTTTTTTTTTTTTTAAATAGCAAAACTGCAGAAATTGCATGTACAGTTCAAAATTGTTAAGGCACAGTCATAAGAATGATAAAAATAACAGTTTTAATGCAGCCTTATCTCACTTTAAGTAACAATAGCTCTTTCAACATTTTAACATTAAAACTCCTATCAACATTCTGATATAAGCTGTAATGCACTGGAGAATACTTGTTTGGATTAAATACAACCATTTCCTTATGCCCAAAAGGATAATACAATGAAAATTCTCAATAATATCTACATCTTTAAAAGTTTAAAGTTTACTTTCTGTAGAACTAGTCAAATGTCTTGTTTAATGAGGCTTATAAAACCATTTCTTTTGTGTACATTTTACATGGATTTTTTGCATCTTAATTATTTTTGTAAAAATACAGAATGGATATCAAGTTTAGTAGTATATTCAGTACTGGAATCTGGTTAGAGCATCCAGCTCTTTCCTACTATTATTATTATTGTAAGCACCCTTTTAATTTTCATTTCATCAGAAGTGTAAGAACATTTACTGCAATGATGTAAACAAATTTATTTTTATTTGATCTATTATCAGGTTTAAAACTTCTCATGTTCAGTATTAACCATTCAACCTAGTTTCATTAAGGTATTTTTGCAAATCTATCTCACGGATTATACACTTTACATCCTGGGGAGCGGGTTGCTGGTTTTACGAACTTTTTTTACATGAATGATACTCAACCATACACTCCCAAACATTTCCGCTCCTGAAACATGCCAAATGCAATGACAACAATTTAAGCAATACAATTTAAATACCGTATTTACCAGAATACATCCTGAAGTTTTTAGTTTGTTTTTTTTTCAAAAACATGATCCCTGGTTAAATTCGTGTGCAACGGAAAATTTTTTTTCTCGGCACCATTTTTTTTATTAATTATTTTTAATTCATGGTATTTAGTTTTGTAAAGTATGTGGTATGTATCTTGATTATATTTACTCTATATACAGTCTAATGTGTATCTAGTCATTGAAATAAAAAAAAAAAATCATGTGAAAATTACTAACCCAAGCACCTTGAAACAAAGCAGTTAATTCGGAAAACGTGTAAAGAAGAGTGGAAAAAAAATTCAGGTGTCCAAAAACGAAAAGAAAATTTGTAATTAGGCAAAAACAGTGCAACGGGTCAGTATGGCTAACTTGGCGTTTAAATAATTTTCAGTACATTGAAAAAATACGTACTGAATTTAAATTTGAAAATATTTTTTTTCCATGGAAATGGTCAAAAAAAAAAAAGGGGAGTGGGGAGGGTCGGCTTAAATTCAACATCAGCATCTAATCGGGTAAATACGGTAAATCAAGTTGAATTCAATTAAATTTCATAAAAATTTTATTAAAGTACAAAAGATATTATAAATATGATTTAAAAATATTATTTTGAACTTTTTGAGTCGTGTATATTGAATACCCCACGAGCTATACAAGGGTTTCCAAATTTTTTTTCTTCTTCATAAAATTCAAATTTTCAGGACTATATAGGGATGCGGGTTATACAATGGTACAGGATACATTCGCGAAAATACGGTATATGGAATCTTCAAAAATCACTCTGAAGATCAAATAATATTGAAATAATAAACAGAAATCGTTTGTATTATTTGTGAGTCATAGAAAAGAAAAGCTATTTTTTAAAAAATGTTTACCAAAAATCTTTCATTCCCACTCAGTAGATGCTATTCAAAAATAACACTCCCCATCTTGAGATAAACTGACAAATCTAATCTGACTTTTAGTTTTCGTCAATGTTTTACCATTATTTACTTCTGAAAGAGGAGAGGGCACAAATATACATACATACTTACATTACATACATACAAACAAACACACAACGAGGTAAAAGACAGCTTTTTTTTAAACTGCAATTTACCCCAACTTGTATATACACAGCTATCCTCAGCTTACAACTCTTAACAATGAACCACTCTATTGTACAATGCCAATACCATCAACACTGCTCAAGGAAGCCATGTTCATTATTAGGTCTGTGTGTATTTGGATTTCCAAGTTATGGATGATCGGAACATAACACCATTCTCAAAAGAATGGTGTAAAATGTATATATAACATGAAAAAAATTACATAAATAAATAGATATAAACAAAAAGAAGCTAACCATTAAGTTTGTAGGCTATCAATATCTCACGTAACTAACAAATAAATTAAATTATCGTATATATTATAGTGTGATTATCTGCAAATGCTGATATGTCAAAATCAGGGCAGATTCTCTCAATGGAAGAAGTTCACGCAAAATTTGACTGAGTTTACAGCAAATGTTTGCATGACTGAAATATTCACTCACTACCTTATAACTTGGCACGGAATACATCAAGAAAAATCAAATGTTTAATAATACTGTACACGCAGTACAATCTAAGATCATAATAGGAATTTTTATATTGTTTTCAGCTTTTGTTTTCAAACGAGAGAATTTTGTATTCTACCTGTCATATTGCTAAATGCAGATATGTATGGAGATCTGTTCTATGTTTTTGTATATTTTCATTAGCTAAAATTATTTCTCTCACTTTACATTTAAGAGAAAAATAAATAACCATTAAATAAAACACTTCATTATAAAGCTACATTCTCTTTATGCATCTATCATACAACTAGTTATCCATATTTAAAACTCATTTTCCCTTAATTATATAATTTACAATTATTCAAAAAATCATTTTGCTTTAAAAACGAGGTGCCTTTTACAGACGATGATAAACGTTTCCACTGTTGGGAAAGAGTAGGCATCACTTAAAGGAGATCACAATGTCAAAACTTCAACTATTTTCATGCATTCATGTGCCCCATAACGAGATATTATTGCAATTTCAAATAGTATTTATTCTTAAGTTACAAAGCTAACCTCTTAATGCATAAATGATTACTGAATTTGAAAACACTAAAGCTATTGAAAAACTGAAATGACAAAAAATAAAATATTACATCTTTTTTTTTTAGGGGGTAGAGAACAAAACATTTCTTCTCTGAGTACTAGATACAGTGTAAATATTTAGTGCTTAAAAATTAAAGATGCAATAAGCTTTATGTGAAAGATTTACTAATAAATGAAAACTGATAAGTAATAATCTTTATTTAATACATCTTATGTATAATGAGCAAATTTATTAACAATTTGTACAGTAAAATTGAGTTAACTGAGTGTTTGCATTAACGACAAGAATAGAAAAATTCCTTAAACCATACAGTTAAAAATCAAAATGAATTTGCTTATCTATATACAGTTCTGTGCCTCCTTTAACTGAATACTGTGCTTTGACTTTCATTCTCTAACAAGATATTTTTGACAATTCAGATTTCGTGTTCATTCAAAAGTCAATATTATTTTAAAAATGCATTCAAAGATTTTTGAAATAATTTGTTAAATAAATAAACTACCATTATGCTTTATAAATTATATATAGGAATGCCTCAAAATCGCGATTCTCAATTTTATCACAGTTTTTAGTTTGATGCCAATTATTGTGCTCCAAATTTGAATTATTGCGAACGTGAAATGTGGCCCACTACGAGAAATGGATGAAATGTTTAGTATTGCTGAAGTTTTTACCGTAAGTATTCTACTACAATGCGAGGCATTTTGACCTGGAAAAGTACCTAAATTTGTGTGATCACTTTATACAAGAGGGAAAAATTAACACTGCAACAACTGCCTTCCACCCCCAGTCCTTGTAACACTAATGTGATCGCACAAATTTAAGTACTTTTCCAGGTCAAAATGTCTCGCATTATAGTAGAATACTTACGGTAAAGAAAAAAATCTTGAACGGGATCAATGAAAGCTCATCAGGAAAATTCCATTTGTTGCTACTAAGTTTTATACAAAGAAAAACTTTTCAGTAGACAACTCTACACCAATTTCTATCCAAGAAAGAATTGTACATATGTACTCCTTATATATAATCTTGTTTTTTTCTAAATGAGCAATCATTTTTTATTAAGAGCTTCAACACATTTCTTTTTTTACGTCATTTAATAGATTTGAAAAATCCTTTCTGATATAAGCAGTTTTACACAAGGCAATGATCGAGGTATTCCTTAGTTCAAAAATGACAGATGTAGAAGAGAAGAAGGACGAGACACAAAAAACGAACATAAAGTGGTAAGACCCTGAAAAAAAAAAAGCTGACGTTTCAGATAGAGACTGTCCTTTATCAAAGCAAAAAATTAAACTGTCGCTATCCGAAACGTTAGCTCTATTCAGGGTCTGCATTCAAATTTTATATACGTCGTCCCTCCGCAAGTCGGCATTCCACAAGTCAGTAATTTTATCCTAAAAACCAAGATGGTGGACAATGACGTTTAGTCGGAATTTTTGCCCATAAAAATTAAATCAGTGACGATTATTACGAGTAAAATATTCAAAATTAACCAAATTTATAGTTCCCTTAATCCATACAATCAGTTTTGGGTGCTATGAAAGCTAATTATGGAAATGAATATGAGAATTAATATAAGCTGGCTTTCTTTGAGCTGGTTATTTTCCACAAAATTCAAAATAGCGACAGATTATAGAGGGACCCCCTTCCTCGCATAAGTGGCTACATTTTCCCTTTGCCAAATTGTGATGGGGGTCCGCCATCTTGGAATTCCACAAGTTGCGAAAATCCAAAAGACACCAAGGCCCTGGAACTGAAGTCGCCGACTTGTGAAGGGACGATTGTATCAAAAAAAAAAAAAAAATTCCTTCCAGTTTAGAATTTACATTAAAGTTATTTTAATAATAAAAGTATTATAGGAAATACATTTACTGTATATACACAAGCAAGCACATACAATGGATGAAATGAACCGCTGGGACAGATATCACGCAAAAAAAACAAAAACCAATAGTCTAAAAGTTGGTGACCCCTTAAATCATCAAAACTAAAATGTATCCTTATACCTGATGTTTATTTATTCAGCTATACTCACATTCCCTAATCCACATACGCTTCTGACCACAGCTGAATTTAGAAATTTTCTTATTATTACACCATTATATGACATCACCGAACTTTTAACTGGCTTGGAAGTCTTGAGCAATATTAAGTAGCTTAACGTCTTAATGCTCTTAAGATGGTGGCCTTACATTCAATATTTGAATGATATGTTTTATTTATTATTCCACTATATATAATATTAAAATCTGGATTATGCATTCTTTACTATAAGTAAATTTGTAAACTTATAATAAGTAATTATTGTTGTTAATATTATTCTCATATTTAAACGATATGCAAACTGATTTATTATTCTCACGTTATGAGAGAGAGATTTCAAACTGCTGGAACTTTGATTTATTGAAAACCAGCCTTGATATGCCAAATTCACTATACTCGAGAAGTAGTATGGAAATATAACGAGTTAAAATGGAACTTTACATGTTTGAATAATACAAACATTTTACCCTATTGATAAAAATGCTTTTTACCCACTAATATTAAGCATCCTTGTCAATGTTTCTTGAGTGGTGTGCTTACCCCAGAGAGAGAGAGAAGACACAAGTACTGTCATTTCCTATAGAAACTGATGTTTGGTTACGGGTTTCACTATCTCATTTATTAACCCAATTTATTTTCAGTCCATACTTTTTAAAATTCAAATTAAAGATTAAAACAAGCTTTCGTGTTTAAAACAAAGAAAAAAAAAATCTGCTAAAATATTTCTTTGCGTTCTTAAATTATTTTGAAATGTTTTATGAACTTATCTAATGCATTATTATTAGTAAATAGTATAAATTTGTGATATTATGGTACAGTTGTAAACAACCAGTAAAATATGAATATAGTTTCATAAGAAAGAAATGAGATAGTTAAAAAATATTTCTAATAACATGACATTTTTCTAACATTAGATTTCAGATTAAATAAATAAATGCAACCATAATAATGAAATAAATAAATAAAGAAAAACAGAGTAACTTCCTTTCCTTAGCAGAAAATTGTAATATTAACATTTTCCAATCTTTCTTCTATAAGTTCTGTTACTGTTATAAGAACATATCATCACTATTCTATTTTGAATTTGTTTAAACAGCCCATTTTCCAACTTGAAGATGATCATGTTTCTTGTAATTCATCTTCTTCCTAAACCAACGGCTTTCTTCAGGCAAAGAGCTGGCATGAAATCTTTGCAGTGTATCTTCGAAATGATGTGGATTTTTTTTTTTTTTGATATCATAATCCTTCATTGGTTTTTAACGTCCTGAGATAAATAAATTCAAGGAGAAGGAATAGGTCCTGATGACTCTGAGTTACTGCAATCACTGGAATGCAGAGATCCAGCTTTGTGAGGACGTCTACGTAGCATGCTTGGTTCGAATTCAGGATGGCGGCGAGCATGCTTAGTTAAGTGGTCACTACGCATGAAGCGCTTATCACAAATGGGACAGCAGAATTTTTTCTCACCTGTGTGGGTGCGATAATGACGTGCAAGTTCGTCTGAACGAGCAAATCTTTTGCCACACTCTGGCCAGGAACAGGGGAAAGGCCTCTCTCCTAAAATAAAATGTATAAAATTTTATTAGTTTTATCTGGACTAGGTAATTTAAAAAACGTTATTGGTATTAAATCTATATTTTTATTTATGTATTGGGTAAAACTAATAAGTTTACAACATTTTTTTGGTTAAAAAAAAGGAAATTAGGTTTTATGGAAAGATAAAACCTGTGCTAATGCCTTGGTCCCACAAAAAGTTACTTGGGAACCAATCAAGTCCTAATCTAACTGCCAATTATATCACTACACTATTCTCTGTAATCAACTAGTCAGAGTCAACAAATAAAAAAATGCAGCCAATGGTTCTTTTAGCCTACTAATATTGTCTACTATGTCAGATCTGTATTTGGGGAAGCAAATGTTGCTCTAAAATAACAGGAGGTCTTTCCAAAAAGTCCAATCGTTTGGTTGCAGTTGCGAAAACCCTGTACTAAAAATAACAGCCGCTTCGCACATTTTGTGTGACCAGTCGCACACAGCGAGACTAGATTTCAAGACCGGGCTCTGTTTGATCGAGTGGAATCAAAATTCAACTCTTTAGCTTTTTGGATAATCAAATGTTTTTAATCCGTAATTGTAGTCGCTGATTTCTAATGATGAAGTTTCAGTTTCAAGTAATATAGAACGAGTCAAAAAAAAAGCCGGTGTGAGGGAAAAAAAAAAAACAAACTAACCCCCAGGACAACAGGTATATACAACAATAGGTTTATTCAACAAAACCTATGTCCTGGGACTTAGTTTTTTTCCCTCACGCCAGCTTTTTTGACTTGCCCTGTATTTATCAAAGCTGTCTAAAAGCACAAACGGACAGCATCACCCATTTGGGAATGGTTTGACCGTATCAAGTGACCTGTTGGAGACCAGTTTGACTTAATGGAAACACCCTGGATGTGTTCGAAAAACATTTTGGAGATTTAATTTTCACTAGGAAGACAACTAAATGCAAACAAAGTAACTTAGATTCTTTTATAAAGAAATAAACGCGTCTGTTTTTAATTATGTTGTTGTTTTGTAATTTTTTTATAGGACATAACCACTTTCGATTGGTCCCGTAGATGATCGTTATATACAGGTTTTACTTTACTCCGTTCCCACATCGAGTCAACTTAGATACAAACTGGATTCATTAAGAAGCTAGATTCTTTTCGGATCCACAAAGTGTTCGATCTTCGCTGCTGCTAATCCAGTTAGCGAACTCATAGTTTAATCTCGACTCAGTTTTATAACTCCAACTGTTCATTATAGTCAACAAATGCAAGAAATTATATATGAACGAATTCTTTTTGTCGTCTCAATTCATTCAAATTGTCAACCCACAGGCTGATTAAAAGTTTGTTTCTTCTTCAACCGATTTCTTGAACACCATTTTCTAAAAATTACCAAAGTTAAAGTTGATGCAAGGACTTGTGGAAAGGAACGAATCTACATTAACAGCATCGATCTAGTTCTCCAAACAGGATTCAAAGAATCGAGTTTGGGAACCGTCGATTTAGTCAAATCCAGATCGTTAGCGTTTTCACACTTCTTTCACACCTCATGAGAGCTAAACTTCTCTGAAGGGGTCTAAACAAATAGTAATCTGATAGTGCGATGTTTGATGAATTCGCCAAGTGGGGAACACATCCCAGCCAAGTGTTTTGACACATTTTCCAACATGAGGCCCAGCAGCGTCTCTTTGTCATGTCTTTTCCCATATACCAGATGTTTTTCTCTCAATGCACAGCTTAAATTGTTGTTGATAATGTTCAGCATTGACGCTCATCCAGTACTACTTCCAAATTTGCATCTTCAAATTTTTTTTTGGTCCACCTTCACGTTCTTTGTCTTCAATTAAGTACTTCTTATTTGTCTAAACTACTGTCTATACTTGCTTTCATCTACAGAATATTCACCATAAGCTTCCACATGCAAATGGTGGCTTTCAGCAGCAATTTTCTTTAAAATGAAAGTAATGCAGCAAAACTTTCAGCATATGATGCTTTTTGGCACAAAATTCGACATTTTCAGTACACTTAAAAACAATGATACTCCACACTAATTATCAAAGCTTGTTTCAAAGACTCTTATAAACGTGCTGCCATTGTCAATTAGATTGAAATCTGTGCTAGTTATGCCATCTATTAACAAATGATATAAACTTATTTGTACACCCAATAAATATATGTTTATAATTTGCTAAAGGTAAATTCAGGAATATGAACAATTTTAAAGTGAAAAATCATATAAGATTAAAAATCACTTTATGTATCATAATTCTCAAATCTTAAAACTATGAATATATGACTGCTTCAGAAATGGCATAGTCATTGATAGTTTTTTGCTAAGTCATTGTAATACACTGTAATATCTTGAAAATTACATAAATTTCTATTACATCACCTGTGCTGATTTTGAGGTGCTATGAAAAAAAGAAAATAAACAGCCATGGGACTTCACCTTCCTTTCCAACTCCACCCACCCCAATACATAAGATTCCATGGGAGTAAATAACATTAAATAATAAGGGCAATCCATGTATATTCCAAGTATGAAACTTCTTTCTAAATCAGAGTTATACAAGATATGAAGTAATGCCAGCAGTTAATGAAAGGATGTAACTGAGATCATTAGCTGTAAAGTGAAATAAGATAGGAATATCACCCTTACAGAAAGAGTTTTACATTGGAAGAATCATTAAAGCTGTCAAGGATATTACTTCATTTCCTAGAAAGAAAGTCTACCTATCCAGAGAAACCTAATCCACAATAAATTCAATACAATGCCAAGGCAAAATACCAAATATTCAATATTTCCTTGATAAGCAATACATCACTTACAGTAAAATTCTAAATCATCTTTGGCAAAATGCATCATCATCGATTGAATTCATTCTAAACATAAATGAAGACTTCATAAAAAATATTACCAAAATGATTTCCTTGATTACCACTTTACCACTTTCCATTTCATTTACTTTTTTCATAAGTAAGATTTTGAAATAGGAGACATACAACAAAAGATGTTATCTTGAATTTTTGATACAACACAAGATGTTATTTTTTAATCCTCTTTCGTTATACAACAAAATGCCATCCAAATTCCAAGCCTATTTTAATCCCTCTCTCTCTCTCTGTGATTTTTATCACTGCATTTCAATTTCAGAAGAGGACAGGCATGCCACATTTTTCATCCTCTGCTCACCAAATTAAAAAAAAAAAGAGAAAATCATAAAAAAATTAGTCCTGAAAAGTAGAGTATGTTTGTCATTGAAGCAAAGCACTTACAAAAAAAAAAACAAAAAAAAAAAAACTATGTTTATCCATGCTGCCAAGAAAGATTTTTTAAATCAATTCTGATCTACATGCATCTTCAATTCCTTTTCTTTGCGACTTAGCTAAAATCCTTTATATTTTCTAAAATATGATTTCATTTATTCTCGTTTGTAGTTGCCTGAATCTGCATCTTTTATATAAATATATGAAATAAATTTCTTCTACTACATAGCACACATGTGCAATTTCTATATTATTGATAATTTGGAAATATTATTTGGATTAATCAGGATGAGATTATTGATATTTTGACTCTTTGATAGCAAGAATTTGTAAATTTTAATATAGTGCTTAATGATTGATACAAGTCTTATGGCGTTTTCGAAAGATTCGATGGTATTGTTACGAGTCCGTTATAACTTTAATTACAGCAGTATATTTTAATTAATTGTCTCTAAACATTAATTAAAAACTGATATTCCAAAAAAGCATTAATGAGTAGGCAGAAAGCTGTGGAAGAATGGAAGGCCATGGATAGAGAAGAGGTTTTTGAAATAAAAATTTAATGCATAACACAGATTAATGTCAAGGGTACACAAGATGTGTCATATTTTGCAAATTAACCCATACAGCAATTTTTGGAAACAATTTTTTCACTTTGAAAATATCCTCTCCATGATGTGAAAATGTCACACAAAATATCAGTGCATTCCACCCAATATGATGTGTTATTAAACAAAGTCTTGTAAAGTATAAATGATCAAAATTCATCTCCAGAGAAGTCTGTATATCAACATATATACTTTACATCTCGTTACCTTGGAAAGCTATAAGAAGCTAACAAATGCTTGACTTATTTTAACAATAAACTATCATTTTTCTTTGTAAATATCTAATTGTTCCAATATCATAATTTTACTGTGGTCATCAGAAGTTTTTAAGATTTCCATAGTATTTTCAATATTGTCAAGTGGATGTCTCGGCATAATAAATGTGGTTGGCAAAAGTTGAATTCCCATTACTAAATTTGTAAATAATCGATAAGTATTAAAAAATAAAAAGCTGAAGTTTCGGACAGAGGCTCTCCTTTGTTAAAGCAGGGAGGTTAATTCTCTAAATCAAGAAGAATATTAGAGGTCTAGTGATCTTTGACACTATCCTCCCTCTTTGACAAAAGATAGCCTCTTTATTTTTTATTTATTTTATTTTTTATTACTTATCTATTTTTTTTATTGTATTCCAGGGTTCTTGCGTCTTGTCCTTCTCTCCTACAATCGTCTTATTAAATTTGTAAGAATTTAGATGTTCCTTGTAAACTTAGAGGGTTGATAAAAAAAAAATAAGGTTACAAAGCCTGCAGTGAAACATGTACATTTCATACAACTAATACAGCCAATTGATAGTACATATGTTACGTTGTTTTTCGACATAATCTCCACATCGGTTTAGGCACTTTTGGTTCGTGGGACGCGTTTGAATATTCCCTCCTGGTAAAAATCCTGTCCTTGCATGTTCAGCCATGTTGCTGCGAAGTGTTTCACCCCCCCGTCTGAAGTGATTCGTCGGTCTCCTAGGTGCTCCTTCAAGTGAGGAAAGAGGTGAAAGTCGCTTGGAATGAGGTCTGAGCTGTATGGAGGATGTTTGATGATGTCCCAACGAAACTGCTTCAAAGCGTGGTGGTCTTCTGGGCTGTAAGAGGTCGTGCGTTGTCGTGAAGGAAGATGACGCCCTCGGTGAGAAGTCTTGACCGTTTCGCGTCAACGTGGCTGAACACGCAAGGACAGATTTTTTTACCAGCAGGGAATATTTAAACTCATCCCACGAATCAACAAGTGCCTAAACCAATATGGAGACTATGTTGAAAAATAACCTAATGTATGTACTATCAATTGGCTGTATTGGTTGTATGAAATGAAATGTACAAGTTTCACTGCATGCTTTATAACCTTACATTTTGTTCACCCCTCGTAGTTTAAAATGCCTTTGGTCATGCCTAAATAAAAATTTGCATTTTAATTGATAAACTGTGCTTCTTTCATATTTGATTGCAATGTCTTCATTACATCTAAATGCGTTAAACTTGCAATATTCTAAGCCAGCACTTCCCAACTGGGGTTCTGCCAAAAATTTTTATTTTATACAAAGAAATATTAAAGTCTAATGCTAAAATTAATCCGTAATAACATTGCATTTATTATTTTTATTATTATCATTACTGCATTTATGTCTAGAAGGGTTCCACATTAAAATAAAAATAAAGTTGGAAACTGCTGCTCTAAGCTGTATTAAAGTTTTATTTTTATGTACGAGGACATCCTGAAAAATAATGCCTCCTAATTTTTTGTGTTACTTAAAACATTGTTCAGAGTATCAGATATCACACATTCTAGTCATGAAGTCTAATGAGGCCTTATAATATATTGTGACGAAAGTAATCTATCCGATTAGTTTAGCCATTTATTTCCGGCTATATTCTGATCTGAAAGATTACTTCTATTATAATGTATTATAAGGCCTCATTAAACTTCATTAGTAAAAACAATACAGAATATCCTCTTTTCCACCATGTTCTTCTTCTGGTACAGTAGCAGCCGGGACCGACAGCTTAACGTGCCTTCTGGAGCACAGGGGGAACGAGATGGATGTCCACTGGCTGTCACCCAACCTATCAGCGAGACAACCAGGCCACAACCACCCCCTTTCCACGATGTTACATTCTATTCTGTCAACTTTCTGGCTTCACACAAGTTTTATTCATCTGCCTGCCGGAGAGCTGTGAATTATAATCAAAAATACGGCAGGGTATAACCGTATAATGTTGGTGCAAATGAAGCAGCCATGCATCATCTGTCATAGAGTCTTTAATTGCAGAATATGTGCCACCAATACTGTGGGATGTTGGTCTGTTCATGCTCATAATGAACATGGTGCAACTCTCAACTTGTGTAGCAATCGACAAAACTGAAGACTGCATACTGTAACTGATGATGCTTATCAGAATCGTGTCAATGAACTCATTAGAGTGAATCGTCGCATAACACAGGAATCATGTGTAGCATATCACAGGAGCATGTGCAGGCAATAACTGCAGAATGGGATTCTAGTAACTTTGTGCACGCTGATTCCTGCAAAATACTGACATGAAACAGAACAAGAGATTGGACATAACCCAACAATTGCTTCCTAAATGTGAAGGCAATGGATTCTTGAACAATATTGTCATAGGTGACAAAAGCTGGGTACACCACTTCAATTCCAAATACAAGAGATCATCAATGCAGTTCTGTCAGAAAGGATGACCTGTGCCAAAAAAGTTTAAGGCTGTGCCATCAGCAGACAAACTCATGCTTAGTCTCCTGGGATATTCATTGTGTGGTGCATATGGAATTCATGCCAAAAGGCACTACCATGAATTCTGTAAGGAACTGTGAAACCCTAAATACACGAACAGTTTCAGCGTCTTGGTTTTCCTACTGTTGATCATCCTCCGTACGGTTCAGATTTGGCATCATATGATTTTCATCTGTTCCCAAGACTTAAGGAACACTTCAGAGGGCATTACTTTGATTCTGATGATGCAGTGCAAACAATGAGGCTATGGTTTTGCAGTCAAATGAAACCGTATGGTTCATAAACTTCAGATGCTATGCCAGAAACTGTGGTCAATGTTTAACCAGATAACAATGAAGAAACAATTTCACAAAAAATTATTTTTGCCACATATTATATTTCAGGGGCAATGCTTCCTTCATTAGTTGAATGCTATGATGTTTTTCTATGGTGTACAATCCAAGGCTGTAGTACAAGCTAGGCAGAGATTGATTCACCAGTTCCTTCCTCCATTTACTTTGTGTAAAACAATAGCAAACACCACAGAGCAGAAAAATTTTTGAGACATAAACTCCTGTTTTTTCGAGTTGGTTGAGTTGTAGCAAACGAAGATAAGAGAGTTTTATGTCGGGCAGAAAGACAAAAGCAGGAAGTGACATCAAAAAAATTTTCTGCTTCATAGTTTCTGACGTTATTTTTACGCATTTGGGAACCACGCTTTAATCGGTGTATTCTTGGGTAATTTCTGCTGTCATTGCCGTAGTGTGGATCATCATTTCCAAAAAGTTGATGTGACAGTTGTTTGTGCCCATGTTATTTTGTCTGTAGCTGATTTCAAAGACTTCATTACAAACCTGAAACACTAATATGAAAGTTAACTCTTGTGGAAACCCTATTTGTCAAATTTCTGCCCATTCCACTATAAATGATGTTATTATGAAGAGTAGGGCTTATGACTATACAATAATGGGGTTGGTAGATCATGCTGGCTGACAGAAAGGGATTAAGATTGCTGAAAGGTGATGGTGAAACAGCATTGCATGGAATAAGCAGAAAAATTCATAATAAATTCTAAGATACATCCAGATGGAATATTAGCATTGTGACATTTCTTTGAAAATTTTGAACTTTCAAGTTTTCATGACTGGGCATACAAACTGAACATTAACGCAACTAATGCCAGGCATCACTTGACTGACGAAAATACATCTTGAGCAATGGTGACGTGTTATATGGAAAAATGAATGAATCATGGTGATGGAGATTTTGTTTGGTTTGTTTGGTATTAATGTCATTTTCAACTGCTATGGTCATTTCAGGATGGCGTTATAGGAGCCCACAAATTTTGCCTCAAACAATTCTGAAGAAGTGCGTGATGTCAGGATTTTCCCCCTGAAAAAATTCCTCGTCGTCCTCGGGCATCAGAGGTGATCACGCAACCACTGAGCCACCGAGGCCGATTGGTGATGGAGGCATAATGGTTTGGGGATGTTTTTCGTGGCTTAGCTTGGCCTCCTAGTTTCTGTGAAGAGACCTATGAACACAAAAGCTTACCTCCATGTTTTAGACAATTCCATGCTCAAATGGAGACAGGGTCGACATGCAACAAAATAAACTTTAATGTGGAGATGCATTTCAGTCATAGCCCATCTTCATGTGTGGATTATCTGAACATGGACCTAACTCATCTTATAATTTCATACTCCCCAGATTCTTCTTATCTCAACTTGATCATGTGTCGTCCATAAAGTGCAAGACCAAATAGGACTAGCCTGTTAGTTCTACAGAACACTTATGGGAGTTCAGATCTTAATCTATCAAGAACACTATGGAACATTTTGGAAAATCAGCTATGAACTAGGTTACAAAGTCCAAAATAGTGACAGAAATGACCACTGCTCTTTTGGAAGGGGTGCATTCTCAAATGTAATTTTCAAATATAGATGACCTTCTTGGCAGCTGTTATTGCAGTTAATGTTGGACTCACACCATATTAATTTTTCTTCTTTGCAGAAGCAAAGTGTTATAACATCCAAATACTTTTGATTATATAAAGGAACAGACCGTTCATAGGGATGGAAAAAGCGATATTTTATGTTATACAATATAATATCTTGTAGGACCACAGCATGCTGAAATTACATCAGCCACCCCTAAGGGCATACTTTCTACAAAGTCCCAATGAATAGCTTTGGTATTTTGAGTCCATTCTTACTGCAAAAACCCTAGCCATGTCAGCAATGGATTTTAGACATAGCTCCCTAGCCCTCATTTGATGCTTCAACTCATCCCATAAATATTCGATTGGGTTAAGGTCCCATGTCAGTGGATTCTATCATTGTGCTACTGCCTGATGGAAGCCGAAACATAGTGCATCATCATCCAGAATGTAACAATCCTCATTACCAAAAAATCCCCATAGTGTAGGAATCACACAATTGTCCAAAATCTCCTTGTAGGCTTCAGAGTTCAGATTGCCTTCAATCACATGCAAGAGTCCCAAGCCATGCATGAAAAACACCCCCCACACAATGATTCCATGCCTGATTGGAACAATGCACTCAGGTAAAAGGCAGTCCACTGGCATCTGCCTTACACAAACAAGCCCCTCTGACCGGAACTGAGTGTAGCATGATTTGTCACTCTTCGACACCAATATCAAGAGTTCCAAATACCAGTGGAATCTGGTAGCCTTGTTGTTTGGCTTTGGTGCAGCTACACATCCATGAATACTGAGTTCATATAGTTCTTCTGAAAAGTGCTGTAATGCACACAGATTCCAGTTGCTCATTGGAACCCCTCGATGTTGACCTGGAGTGTTCCTGTGGTTTTTATAAACCTCACACTTCAACACTGTCGGTCACATTCAGAGAGTTTTGAGATCGTGGCATGTGTCTATGTATGTTCTGATGCCTGTAGCGTTCCATTTCTTCATGATATTTACCAATAGTTAAACGAGGCTGTGTAATTTTCCCCAAATTTCACGATATGCTCACAACGTGGCCACCAATTATTACACCCCTCTCCTTTCTTTCGATTAGCCATTCTCTGCCTACAACAACATTATACAAACAAGTTACACTGATGCTATAAAATCACATCAGCTATTGACACTTTTCTATTCACGCGAATTCATATGGTTGTCATGAACAATTCGTGTGAACTGATGTGAAAATACTAAAATAAAAATCCATAAAGAAAATCACTCAATCATAATTTGCTTCCTTAATAAGCATACTGCATTTTTTTTTTTTTAATTTTGTGTTTCTTAGAGAAGAACAATGTGGCAAAAGCTATATAATTAAATAAGCTTTATTTTTGCATAAAAGTTCTTTGTGTTTTATTCTTCTTTTTAATATTGAAGGCTCCTTTCTTATAAAAACAACGTAAATCAACCATAAATGACAATTTTATTACATACTGCATCCAATATTACTTTAAAGTTAAAAACGAAAAGGGAAGAATTAGTTTAAATCTGTATTCCAAAGTTAACCCTACTAAATATGTATTTATTTCCCACACACAATTTTTGTTTTCTCAGGATTTTATGGTAATCCGATGAAATTCTAATGGCCAAGATGATTAGATGTGGCAATGGAAGTATAGACTCAACGTTGCTCTTATAATAAATATAAGAGCAATCTACCCACTCGCATTGGAAATCATGTCAATTAAATTTGCAAATGTGCTTAAATCAAACTATTTTTATATATAAAGGGTTGGAACATTGATAACATTGATAGCTTGGAAGCTGGCAACCATGACCTACTGTTGAAAGCGAAGGCTATGATTAAGCATGAAGACTATCTTCTGTTATAAGTGGTATACCTTGAAACACTTATCTTAGAGGTCTTGTTTATCACACAACATTAATGAACGTTCCCGAAAATTAATACGCGATTCATAATGAGAAATAGACTAACAGAACACAACCAACTACAAACATATCCTTGCATTCCGTGAATGTTCCAAATCAATAATTAAAAACAATATCGTAAATGAAGAACGTTTTATTGTAATAAAATTGCAATGAAAACCAAGAAAACGGTTATTCTCAAAGTAAGACAGAACAAATTAGTGATATTTAAATTTTAAAATACCATTTTTTTTAAAATCGGCGATATTAGAATTTTCAAGATTAATAATAATAAGAGTGCACTCCTTAAAAAGTATATCAGAAACTGGGTGGTAAAGGAAGGAGAGGAAAAAAAAAAAAATCTTTGTTCTATTCAAGCCGTATGGCAGGTGGGTTCTTGGACCAGCTGACTGAGGCAGGGAGGCAGGAAAGGAGTTGCTCTCGCATCACCTGCCAGGGAGATTAGGGACTGACCTCTGTTGCTGTGCCTTCACCAGCTGCTTTATCAGGGTTGTTTGCACTGATTAACAGTGAGGCTTTAAAAATATAAATAAATAAAACAAAGAAAACAAAAAAGGATAATGTCCTTATGGAATTTTTGTAAATTGTCAATGAACAAAACATAGAGAAGAATATAATTTAATTTAAAGCTTGATAATAGTATTTTGGGTAATACTTTTTACGGAAACCAATATAAAACCAAGTACATTAATAAACTCAACACTTAATTCTCTTAAATCTCCAGAATTTGAAAAAGAAAATAAATAAATAAACCAAAGTTCACTTTTATTCTACGAAATATTGCTAAAACCCGAAACAAATATGTTCTGTATTTTCAATATTTTTTTTTAGTTTTTCTTTGTTTTTTTTTTTCAATTCTAACAAGTTCCTTTAGATTTCACAGCACCTTTACAGCACCAACACCATATGTTTGAAGAGGGATGGGGAGTGAAACCAATGCAATAAAGATTGTGGAGGGTTTGGCTGTCAAGCAGGAACAGAAGCTTTTGCAAGAAAAATAAGGAGAATCCCAAATCAAAAATTTTAAACGAAAGAAATATACACCAATAACTAATACTCAAACACGCGTAAGAAGCTCGAGCTAATTCATGATCTCCAAATCTTAGAATAAAAATTAACGTATCATACAATTGAATGGACATATATTCTAAATATAACGAAACAGCATAAACCTCTTTTATGTCTCTAAAGATATACAGATCTACTTCAAAGGGCATTTAGAGGAATTCTTTTTCATAATGTCAACTAAAAACTGAATAGGAAGATAGGTATCACATTCCACATTGATTTCTAAAGCTAGATTTGGCTAAATAAAATAAAATTTGTATTCTATATAGGTTTGTTTTTTTATTCTGCATGAGCTTAAAACGCAAGTGGGAGGGGAAGTTTTAAAGGGAGGCTTTCATCAATACAGGCAGTTGGCTTCTCAGTTTCTCAGTGCCACTCCCTCTTTCCTTTGGAACAAAACAATGAGAGGTAGGGCAACAGGTAATGGTAATACCTATGAACCACGGCTCCAGCTGGTATCATGAAACAAATTGCTTTTCTAAACACTCCATAAAACAGTTATTTATAATACATTATAACAGAATTGTACCTTTGCCTTTATAAAATAATTTTTTAATGATCTGGTAATGAAGTCCGGCAAAATTGAGAAAAAAAAAGGAGGGGAAATGACAAATATAAATGTTTAGTGTGTTTTGGTTTAAATTAACAACATTAAATTAAATTTTAAAAAAATCACTGAGAGAGTATTATAAATTGTATCAAAATAACGTTGAAAGAAAAATAAATTCTTAATAAAACTAATCTTTAATGTTATTATAGAAAAATGTATTCAAATATCTCACAAAATCTAATTTTTTATCACATCAGACATTTAAATGTTCAATTTGCTTCTAATAATAACGCTGTTTAAAATTAAAAATCACTAAAACACCTAACAAAATTTTTATTTTTAACCTTTGCAAAGGTTACTTGTGCCAAAACAGCAATTTATTACACACAGCCCTCCTTCTTTCTTCGATATACACCACAATGCAGCTCCAAATTTCTCCACAGGTTAAATTCTTCAGCAAAAACTGACTTTCCTATATTAAAATTAGTCAATTTCGCACTTCCTCATTCTTTTTTTGTTTTATACTTTAAGAATATTTATTAATTTCTTTTATTAGTTGTCATATAAATTTTTGTAGGAACTACCTGAATGCTAAATATTATTTGCGACCATCAATGTAATTGCACTTTAGGCTATATCTATTTATTAAGAGAAGTTCATTTCAAGGGTTGTAATATTAATCAGAAATGTGCAATCTTTCAAACTGAAAGCATTACTTTCAAACTACAACTGCTGATAAAATCAACTTCAAGTGCAATGCTCCAGCCAAAGAAAAAAAATAAATAAATAAGAAATGAAAAAAAAAAAAATCATCGTGCGTCGTTGCAAAAAAAAATGATAATAATATTTTTTTTTTTACTTTACTAACCTAAGGGAGGGATAGGACAGAAATAAAAACAAAACAAGACAGAAAGCAGGAGACGCCAGAAAGAAGGCAACAAGCTATAGCGTCAATTCAGGCCAATCTCCATTTGCATACAGGTGGTGGGATGCAGAGCATTGTGCATGGCAGCTGACTCGTGCCAAGAGATATTATTATAGTCCAGGAACAAAAGGCTCACGTGCCAACTCTTCCAGAGCCTTCCTTGAGCATCAGAGGTAGTGGCATTCTTTAGTTGCAAAAGATTAGAGAAGAATTTTAAGGGAAAAATGAGAGACAGAGAAAGGTTAACTTCTTACACAGTTCGTTATTTGTCAGAGGACCACGAATAAAGTAGCATTGCAAAATACTTGGTCTTTGTGGTTTTACGATATGATTTTGTGAAAGCCAGTTCAATAAATAACAAAACTCATTATATAATATACACATTGAAAAAAACTAAATTAAAAATTGATTCATGTTAAGTTAGAGCACTTATTATTATAATCAAAATTATATATGAGAATATTAATAAATGAAGCCAATCATATCCATTATCTCCAAATATATACTTTTTAAGTGAAGAGCAATGCTACCCAAGACCTTTGATAATTCTTCCATACTCGTGAAGATGGCACCAGTGTTTGACATCTAATTTTAGAATAATGCTATATTTGTAAAAATATTTTCATTATTACAACTGCTGGATTAATTCCAATTATGCACAATTTGGGGGGGGGGGGGTCTTAATTTTAAATATATTTAAATGTAAATAATAATAAAAAAATAAGTTTCGTAATTTCTCTATTGAATATCGGAAATTAATTTTTATTTCCCAGTAAATCAGGACCAGCAGAGCTATGCAACAATGCATTTTTTTGAATATATTGCATCCTTTTACTTGGAAATTCAATAATAAAATTTATTTATTTATGGATCAAAGCAATTCTGAAATCAGTCTATTGTAAAATACAATAATAAATAAATAATAAATAAATAAAAAGCAATCTCACAGGAAAAGCAAGCAGTTTATCTGAAATCAAGATTAATGATAATCGATTGGCATAACTTCAAAAAACATAAAAATAGTTATTCACGATTATTTTTCAATCATATAACATACCAGTAAGCTCTCTCTCTCTCTACTAAATTAAAAATAAACAGAATTAAAATCTTTAATTTTTTTTTTCAATTTATTTTAGACATGAGAAACGTAAGTCAAATTTTAATTTTAAATATTTCTCATATTTATCCAAAAAAAGAGTATTTTTATTCAAAAAGTAATCACAAATTACAATGCTAAGAAGAATTAAAAATACATTGGCACTTTGAAGGCTGACTGCAATTGCTGTCATTATGTCCTTGCTCTACATTTATTTGCAAATGATTCTTAACCTGCTGCAATTTATTTTAGTAAATGGGGGTTTGTTCTTAATCAGCATCAAACTCAACCCAAATTCATGAAGCGGAATATTAGTAATAAATTTAATTTAATCATAACTAATTAATCTTGCAAAATTTCTTCACACAAAAGCTTTTCAATGCTAACATGAAATTCTAGAAGAAAAAAAAAATACTTGCTGACACATGAAAATTCTAACTACGATGACATTTATCTTTTTTTTTTTTTAATGTACTGATATAATTTAATATATTAAAATGTAAAGATAAAAATAATAAATGCAAAGTTTAACTTTAAAAAAAAAAAAACTACTAACTCTGCTGGAATATTTTAGAAACAAATAAAAATCAACAACTTTTTTATTTTTTATTTTTTTTTTGATCTGCCTCGATTGAAAACAAAGTTGTTGTTTTTTTCAGTCCCAAGCTCTGGTCTCAAATCAATTGATGCTGGGGGACAATGCACTGGGTTACACACAACAATAGGCGAGAGTAGGCAGGGCTGGTTTCAAGACTTGAAATCGGTGTGAGCTTTTAATTCAACTGTTGGGCTGATGGTTTAGGTAGCCTTCCTGGTGCATTCCCCTCAAAATGCTATTAAGACTGGTCTCACTCTAATAACTCGCAGTGAACTCTTCAGTTCAGGACAAAGTTCCGTTTCAACTTTCCGGTCAAGTTTTCTTCTTTCTTCTTCTTTCTTCGGAAGAAACAGACACTCTGCACATTCGATGCAAGAGAGTTCACAATTTAAATATTATCTTCCTCAATTTAAATGAACTAGGAAGTTGTTTTTGTTTTTAGAAGCCAACCTTTTCCCCCTTAAGAATCGAGTGTTTCAGTAAAGTGTGATGAAATTCTTTATTTGGAGTTTGTAATTACAGTGAATGAAAGAAATGATATTTTTTTTTCTTTTTGTGAAAAAGAAAATAAAAAAGAAAGGATACGTATTCATTTATTTTATTTTTTTTGTTTTTAAATATGTTCATGACTTGGTCTTATTATTATTATTTTTTTTTTTCATTGTATGTACATGAATTAGCAATTTATTTTTAGAATATTATAACTTGACCTATGTTTAGATTTCTCATAAAAATTTGCAAGAGTTAAGAAGCCACGAGATAAATGTTTTATATTTTCTTATGATTGGGTGGAGAGGGGTGAGGGATTAAATTGAGTTTATAAAGCTCTTGTTTATAGAATCACTCGTATATTTTTTATATTTTATATGAAAGAACCTCATCTGGAAACAACCACCTTCTTGAAAAGGTTAACAACTTGGACTATTGTTTCTATTAACTGCTTTTATATACATCAAAGAAACTCTGGTTAACTTTCAAATGGGAAAGGAGTGGCTGCATAGAAATTCAAGTTTATGCAAATAACAACAGGCTGGGTGCTGGCACCAGACTCCTGGGTATTCCGGATTTGGGAGACCCCACATGCATAGGGGGTCAGTTTACATGGGGCAATTCGTAAATAGATTCTTAATAAAATATCATGTAACAAAGTGATATTTAAATTTATATATTAAATTCAAATCCATAACTTTGTGTTTACAAGCATGAGAGGTGAGTAAAACAGAAATTTGGGTGAATATTTAAAAATAAATGAATAAAAAGCAGAAAATGTGAGCTAAGTTGTTGAGACAAAGTGGGAGTGTAATTTTTTTTTCTTAATTTATTAAATATGACGCAGAAAGGAACAAAAGAACGGCGATTGCCATTTAGGCTTACCTGTATGAGTTCGCAAGTGGGCTTTCAAATGAGAACTTTTGCCATACACTTTTTCACATCCTATGTAATCGCACTTGTGAATCTTCTTGATGGAAGAATTTCGGGCGTTAGGTCCGGAGACGATTTTACTCGTGGAGACGAGGAGATCGTGCGATGAGAGAAACGTCGCCGTCGCCGAGGCCGCCTTGGTCGTTTCATTGTCTGGCTTAGGTGTGGCCATGTTCGTCTGCTTGACGCCGCTGCCGCCGCGCCTACTTTTCCCCGAGTTCACTTTATGCAACTTGGACGGTTCATTAGTCCGGCTTTTGTTCGGTTTTGTGGTAATACGAGGGCTCTCGTAAACGGTATCGGCAACATTTGGCACAGGATCCTCCTGTTTGATTCTCGTCAGATCGGCTAAGATGCGGGCTATCATGAACAAAGACTCACTCATGTGTGCGTTGTCCGCCGTTCCGTTCTCGCCCATCGTCGGCGTCCCACCAACGTTCAGCCGGGCCGGGGCGAAATAGTCGTGCGGTTTCGAGTTCGACATCGCAACGAGGCATTCGGCGGCTAAATTCGTGTCGTGATCTTGGTCTTTCACTTGACCAAGAGCCATTGTCGTTGACATACGAAAAATAACGCTATCGAGTGTCGACAAAATAAACCTAATAACATACACGCCTTGCTGCTGTAGCGATCAAAACCACTTCCTCTTTGTTCCGGTAGGCTTTGCAGTGGTTATCTAAAAATATATACAGATTAAACGGATACCCAATTTCTACGCCATCGATCTCTTTTAACATTCAGCAAATCTATGGCGATACACAATCACCTTCAAATTAGTAAGAAAAAAAGGATAGGAAATTAGAGCTAGACGTCGTAAACTCTTACCGTGCTAAACACTCAGGTAACGCAGTTACTATGGAACGACGAGGAAGGTATCCGTTTGTCGGCCTCGTGGTCAATAAGGAGGCGTGACCAGCACTTCCTAAGGAAGTGACGTACGTGTGACGCCATCAAAACCGAGCCACGCGCTTTATTCCACTTCCGGCAAGTCAGCTGCAGCCCTGCAGCATTAAACCAGTTCAAACTACCTTAGCGAGCTGCCCTAAGGTGGTAGCGGGAATTTTTTTTGTTTTCCTTTTCATTTTTTTTTTTTCTAAATTCTCCTTTCAACGCTTATTTACTTTAAAATATACGAATAAGAAAATATTTCTATTGTTGTATACTAAAATAAAAATAAAAAAATACTATAATCATACACAAAGCATTAACGCGTGATCAGTTCAACTTTTCTTTTTCAAAATTCATTAATTAAATACTTCATTGTTCACAAGATTAAATTTTTAATTATTTATGACAGCTATTGGAGAGCTTTGCTGTTATATTAGCATAAGCATAGAAATGAACATTTAAAAAAAAATTAAATAAAATAATACCGATAACAATGTGCCATTCTTCACTGAATAATATACAAGTACCATCTTAAGATTAAAAAATTGAGTAAAGGGCGTTTTATAAGTGTATAATTAGGTTTTCGCCCAATATTTCCTTATTCAGTGGTTTTCATCTTCGAATGGGAAGATTATTGTGACCTACTTAGCAAATCCAGTGAAAACTTTTACGAAATTGGCATCCATGACAACGCGTTTTAATATTCACTTTTTGTTCACACTTTCACCGAGCAAGACATGCTATAAACATCAATTGTACTCGCTGAGGTGAAATAACCAACCTTCGTGGAGTACAATTTGATTACAGGGTTTTCTAGTAAATCCCTGTTTTTCAAGAACTTCCGTTAATTTTTACCTTTTCACACGAGGAAGTTTTAATTTGGATTTGAAATTTCAAGAATTTTTATGAAATTTAATTGAATGCTTCCTTGTCTGATGGAAGTCGTGTGTTATTTTAAATGAAAATTTGAATAGTAACTATGAATTAAGACATTTTTTGCTTTTTTTTTTTGAAATAAAAAAAAACTATAAAATTACGAAATTAGAAATGGGTAGAAATTATTAATTGAGGGACTTGTTAATTTAATTCGTGTATACTTGTTAGTAAGCGTAATAAAATATTTTTTCTCCTTTTTTTTTTTTTTTTTTTTTTAATAAGTGTTGATTATTTTTCTTTCCTTAAAAATAATTTTTTAAAAAGCAAGTCAGATAATTTTTTTTCTTATATATTTTTATATATGTTTTATTTTTTAATTTTTTTCTTTCAATTCAAAATTCAATTCAATTCAAATGCAAATGTAGACAAAGCCAGCACTGGTAAGCAAGCTTTTAAAATGCTGGTGGTGTTAGCAAAAAAAAATAATAATAAAAATAAAATTAGAGATCATAAAAAACTCAAAATAAAATTATAATTCAAAATAAAAAAATAAAATAGAGATCATAAAAAACTCAAAAGAAAAATCAGGTATATAGGAAATATTAAACAGCCTTTTTTTTAAATTCATATTTTCTCCTAAGGGACTCTGAATTTTCTTAACCATTATTGGTATACTATTAAAGAAACGTGGACCTAAGAAAAAATATTGATGGAAGGCAAATATGGTATGTATCTTTGATACAAGAATAGGATTTACCTTCTTGAAATCTGGCATTGTGATTATTAGAAAAATCAAACTTTTTAAAAGCATCATTACCTAAATAATAAAAATATAATTTTGTAAACGTGAAAACAAATTGCCCATCTTTCATTTTAGGTAAGGATTTTAGCATTCTTTTATATATTCTCACTAAAGGTAAAAGATGCGTTTTATATGTAGCACCCCAAACATTAAAACAATATTGTATATATGATAAAAACAGAATTCAAACTAGTTACCAAAAAGTTTGAATCAATGTACTATTTCATTTCCATAATAATAATAATGTACATATATCTAAGCTTACCAGAAAATTTGTTAACATAATCTTGCCAATTTAAATGAATATTAAAAGTAAGACCAAGCTACCTATACGTAGAAACTTTTCTAAGAGTAGGACAGGTACATACTCCTTGGGTTGTACAGTTAAAATTATGAATATACTGCATAGGAAAATTGCATGAATGCTGATTTTTTGATAATTTAAATAAAGTCTACTAATTTATAATTAAATTGATTTTTTTTAAATTAAAGTATATTTATAATCTTACTTCGCAATGTATTTAATTTTACAAAATTTTTTTTACAAGTTTTGGCAATGTTCAATGTTCACATATTATTTGGTACATGTTTTAAAATTATATTCACTTATAAGTCTGTTTTCGTTGAGAGAATTTTACATTTAAATAAAGTCAAATATACAAAAATCCCTTTTAAAAAAAAAGAAGAAAAGAAACTTCAATATAAAGCTGAATTAACAATTTAGAAACTGCGCATTTCTATAATCACAATCTATGATCATATTTCTTGCTGTAAATTGACTATCTAAGGTTTGATTCTTCTCTGAGAACTATTTTAAATCGTCATCAAGAAATTAGATCCTATAATAGGCAAGTGTCATGGTTTAAACATAAATCGAAGATGGCTGTATAATTAATTTTTTCCCCCATTCCCATTAGTGATAACTACTGAACCATTATATAGCGAAGTTCTCTCTTTCTTAATTTTTGCTTGGAAACAATTTCTTCGGTTTGATTTCGTTAATGACTTGCAGTACTCTGCCCCGCATTCCCGCTACCGTGAATCATTTTCTCTCATCTTTAATTATTGAGTTTTTTCGTCAATTTCTCATTAAAAGATCGAGTGAAGCGTATACAAGAAGAAAAAAATCGTAACCCATTGACCAACATTAACTCTTTTAGCATTACCTTCCAAAAGCAGCTCCCTCATAATTTAAGTTTTCTACTTATTAATCAGACTTATACATCGCTTCCTATTCCTTTTTTCCCCTTTTTATCTTTTCATGTCAACCAGAAGTATAATTGAAGAGGGTTGTCGAATCTCTTCTAGTTAATCTTTTTTAAATTTCATTTATTTATTTTTTTTAAGCGTATGCTATGCCAGTTGAAGGGTTTTCATCATCTTATTTAATGATTATTTCCCAGAACAAAAAAAATGAAAGCAACTTTTATTGACTTGTTTTTATCTCAGAAAGCTGATTTAATTATAGAGAAGTGGGCAAACATTGTCTACACGACTTCATTTTATTTTGATCTTTGATAAGAGAAAGGAGAACCGCGCTGGTTTTCTAAAAATATGATTTGTGGATTATAAAGGAATTTTTAATCGAAAAGCTTTTATATGTTTTGAAAAAAAATATTATTTTAAATGGCTTCATAAAGTAAAATGAATTTAACTAATTATAGTGAAAGCGGTAACGATTTGTTCTTTTTCATCTTTCGCTTCTAGAAGCATTTCGCTCTTAATTAAAGCTGATTTAATAGCATTTTAATATAATGATTAGCTCTGGTCTGTTTCATCTATCGAAAGAAGCCATTAAATTGGTTTGAAAGAAAAATGAAAAGGAGAAAAATCGAGTTAATGAAACGGAGCCGGGGCTTTGGTGGTGTAATTGGATCGAACACGGGCGGCCGATCGGACAAAAGGCGACCCGAGGGTCAAAGGTGAGCCAAAATTTAATATATATATTCTTCGCAATTAAGGTGCAATTGTAACCATTACTGATCGTAAAAAAATTATTTCTAATTTTTTAAAAAATAATTGTGATTTTTCTTCTCGACGAAAAGGTTAAGGGAGGTCATCACTCATTAAAGGTGGTGAGTAACTGCGCAGTTCAATTTCATTCCGTTTTGATTGCGTGAATAATTTTAAATATTATAGGAAATTGCTTTTTCCATGCTGAATTTCATAAAGATTACAGGGCCACGTCTCTTTTATAAAGGTTTTATTATACGTCTTCTCCTTCCTTTCATCTTTTCTTGTTCATCTTTTCGGGAATGGAAAGGTGAAAGAGTAGTCTGTGAAAGAGAAGACGAAAAGGATCTTTATATAAAGCACTTTCATTCATGATGCAATCAGCAAGTTGAGGGGAAAAAAAACATTTATGGTCAATAATCAGATGTTTACTTAAAATGAGGAACCTTCGCAATTGAATTTTCAGAAATAAGTAAATAATGAAAAAAAAAAAAGAAAATATATATTAGAACGACTGAAGAAATAAACCTTCAAGCCGCCCACCAATTCCATTTCATCTTAGAAAGAATAAATAATAAAGCTAAAATAATATATATATATATATGTTTTTTGCAAGATATACGCTTGTTATAGAATGATTTTAAAACAGTTTATACAAGCTCTATTTATCTCTTTACACATTAACATTATTCCAAAATAAGTGGTATTATTTTGAAATCATCACAAATGTTTCGTCCAGAATTACTTTATTTAATATGGATACGTTATCTAAAGTAAATAATAAATGCCCTTCACTCACTCTGTCTTTAATTCCCAAATATTATGGCTTTCCCCGCCCTCCACACGTTTTTAATATCTCTTTTGTGGAAGCTGTTGGGTCACACCTATGGAGGGTTTCCCACTAAATATCGAAAAGTAACGAAGATTAGATTTCATTTTCCATGCTTCATTCTATGTGTATTTTTATTATTATATTTTTAATATTAACATTAGATTCACCATTTCATATTAAACGAAGCGACGAATATACCGATATTCCAATTTGAGAAAACCATTTAAAAAGATACCTTTAAGGATAATTTCAAGGATTGATTCCTTTATACCTATAGCATTCATACGAACATAAAATGAAAAGTCATGATATTTATATATCGTCCTTCTCACATTGATAAAAGATTCTACAAGAATAATTTCTTGTGGCCAAAAAAAGGGTACATTTTCCTTTATTGTTTTTGAAGAGATTTGCATTCGGAAACGGCATCTCTATCGAATCTAACATAAAAATTCATCATAAAATAAAGTCCACGAAGAAGTTAGTATACATCCTTGTTTCTTAAACGACACGTTACTATTTTTAAAATGGTTTTCTTTGGTGCTGGGCAAAACAAAAAAGAAAGAAGAAAGAAATATAGCGCTCTTAAGAAGTACAGTTAAGGAGGATATGGAGTTAAGAGAGGATGAATAGTTTCATGGAAATTCTTAAAAGAAAAGTTGTCTTTTCTTTGAGTAGATATCGATAACATGGTTTTAGCACCCACAACTAATGGAGTTGCACAATGGCTATGGGTCACTCGAGACGACAAACCTTTCAATAATGGATGGGGATATAAGGAACCTGGACACACTTTCTAAGACAATCTCACCCTCACAAACACATAGGTAGGTAACTGGTAGAGACAAGGCCTTTCCGATGGCTACTTGGCACCGTTCTCGACGTTCGTCCTCGACACCTTACGCAGTGAGTTCAACTTTATTTTTATTCCTTCTTACATTTTTATTCCTCAATGTGTGCTCAATATTTTTTATGCCGTACTGGTGTCCTCTAAGAATAATTATAATTGCAGAAGCTGTCATCTTAAAACTTATATTTAGGAATCTTTTTTAAACTAGACACCATGCACCTTTGAAAGATCTGTAATGATCGTGTGTATTTTGAAAGTGGCGTTATCCCAGTTTTATTTTGTTTCGATATATTTAGGAGCTTCATATACAATTTCATATGCCAACGAGATATAAAATTTAAAAAGTTTCGCATTAAATTATACCCAAATTTTTTTTCTTTCAAAAATGGACTTAGCCATTTTCATAATCATTGGTCCAGTTTTTTCTTCAGAAATAGCTAAAGATTTACATAATTGCTGTCACAAATCTGTTCATTCAGTTTTATCTGAGATTTTTTAAACACCCAATATTGAAGCCGAGACGTTCAGCAAGATTTACATAATTTCTTTATAATTGCGCCACTTTTCCTGTAAATCTTGCTGAACGTCTCGGCTTCAATATTGGGTGTTTAAAAAATCTCAGATAAAACTGAATGAACAGATTTGTGACAGCACATCAATGGAATTCTTTATAAAAGTGGCCATGGAAGCAATTTTAACTATTTTGTCAAGAATTTACTAAGAATTTTGTGTTTAAAATACAGTCTTAATGTACCCTTCCATTTATTTGTGTTTTAAAAACATTAAGAATATAAAATTCTGGTTTGCTTTCCTAAATATATCTAAAATCAAAGTTTAATTAAATCCATTTGGGAAAAAATTAGAAAATAAACATAAAAATGAAAATATGTACATGAGAGATGTTATATATAGCACAGTGATTATGATTAAATGTATAACGTAACTGTAATTCCATTTAACCAATTCGAAAATATATCTATTAAGTCTCATGATTTAGCGGTTGCCCGGAATTGTATTATTCAGCAGTTTTGGCTGAATTTTAAAGTTGTAGCAGCTTCTTTCAGTCTTGTTAAACACTATTTCTTCTTAAACCATTTCACTAAATTATTCGCGAATGAAATTTATTCATCGAACATAGTTACCTCGCGTAACCATATATTTAACGTTAATTTCTTAACTTAAGCGTGCTTTTTCTGCCATTACAAAAATTTAATATGCACATACATTCATTTATCAATTTAACGAAATTAAAGTTTCTCATAATTTCGGTTTCCTCCTCACTTCGCTCACCTCTTCTTTATTATACTCGGTGGGTGACTTCCAAGGAGCCGCTCTTCGGCAACCTTCAATTGCGTCATCAATTTTTTTTCTCATTTAATTTGATTCTTGTTTACAGAGACCAGACGTACTTCGATGCTCCCCTTTCAGGATTCAATGTTTAATTTCAAAAACAAAGCAAAAATAAAAAATAAAAAATAAAAAACTTTTTCATTCAGTGAATTCGATGAGTGGATTATTTTCATTTTCTTTTTTATGAATCGAACACCGCAGGGTATCCAATTTGTTTATTATTTTCAAGATAAGTACGCCGAATTGAAAAGATTCTCATTGGAAAAAAAAATAGCCTGGGATTCTGTTTGAGAACGCGGTGCGTTTCCAGAATTAAAATTTCTTGGGTTTAGTAGGTGGATCTCTTTGTTTGTTTGTTCCCATATTGGAATAAATCCGTTTTCTTGATGACAGTGTAAAAAAGGAAGTGCGAATAAAGGGTAATGAGGTTATTCTGATGAGGAAACGTTTTCCACGTGAACGCCACAGTTTTGAAGAAAAACCTTCAGCTTTTCTCTGTGTTTACGCCATTTTTGAATCTGACGTGTAACTCGACCTTCACCAAACACTTTTTTTTCCCTCTCTCTCTCATTCATTTACAGCCATAACCTTCGAACTTGAACGCAGCATGTGTTCCACACGTGACCCTGTATGGGAACTACTTGGGAACGCCTGTTTGTTTAATTTCAAAATTAATATTTTCAAAATTATTTAGAGCTTCCGCTAACCAAAACGCGATTTATACTCTAATTTTCGGGATCAATACGTTTAATATATGTATAAATGTATAATAATGTTTTCCAATTGTCTGATCCGATTATAAGTTTTATACATACGCAGTTCATTTCAAATAATTGAAGCAACCACGAGGAGCAACCAAATTGCACGCACCGATGACGTCAAGAAACTGCGCGTTGCACATCTGTTCGTCAAAAGATGACGCAAAACTCCCAATTTCTTTTGTTCAAAATTGAGGAACTTTTTTTTTTTTTTAAAATTCTCTATTGCTTATTGCTTTTCATGTCAATAAATTGAATTCTGGCGGAAAGTTTAAGGGACCCGCCTATAGACCCGATAAGGATATATCCTTATATAAAACTTGTTATTGTTTATATGTAACAAAACCTTCTCTCATATTCGTCAATATAGGATTATAAGCTTTCTTTATGAAAGAAATTTAGGGGAAAAAAAATTAATGGGCCTAACTTCCGTAGTTGTAGCACCCTGTAAGTTCACGCTTACTGGGTCCCTTCCCCTCTGGTTAACCTATCTGGCAGATAAATCTCTTGTTAAGGCCGAGAGGTTTGTGGGGGCGTCGTCCTGAAATCGAGTAAAAACATTTTTTTTTTCCTTTTGTTGTTTGTTTCAGATATTGTCAATAAAAAGGTGTAACATCTTGCAACACGTTTTGTAAATTACTGAAATCAGAATATATCATTTCTCAGCCTCTCCCGAATTTTTTTATACGTTATATTTCCTCAAAGTTTACAATCATAAAGCAGGAAGTGAACGTTTAAGGTGCAATCGCTCAGACAATTCTGTTTCATATCGGAAGATGTCGCTTATTACCGAGAAGTTGAAATTTGAGTTTGTGCAATGTGTAATCTGAATCCTGGCGCCATTCAATGAAAATTTTCTATTCAGCAGTAATGAATAAAAGTGTTTTCGAGGAAAATTGGTTTGGTGAAATTTCGGGTGAAAACTGAAACGGGTGGTTACTCTAGATTTCTAAACACTTGACGCAACACGAGCGAAAAACTTTCCCTAAAATTTTTTAATGTTTTTTTTTTTTTTTTTTTTTTTTTTTCAAATTTATTTTTTTTCTCAAAGCTTAATCTCATTTGACTCCACCTGAGAAGCAGGTGATGAAGGAGCATATCGATCATTTGCTGATGCGGCTCCGTTCCCGACTTTGCAAGAAACCCAATATGAAACTTTGTTGCTTAATCAACTTTTTAACAATAAATTCTAGAATAGCTTAGAAATTAAAATAAAATATTTTTATTACAATCAATAACTGATTCCTCTTTTTTGTAAAAAAAGTATTATGTTGCCCCCTTTCGATTTTAGCGATGGCTGGTCCTCGTGGCATGGTGGTTGCTCGTGTACAAGGGGGCGTGGAGTTGCTCACTGCCTCCCACTACTTCTATGAATGGCACCAGCGTCTATTTCACGAAACGCAATTGCGCCCACCGTCACGTAGCAACGGCAAGAGGCCTCCTCGGCCCTCCGCTACATTCTCAGCTCATGTTCTTCACCGAAGAAGAAATGCGCCATCACTTGCAACGCCAACAGGCGGTCAAAAGGAAATTAGCTACGGAAGTTTCGATTTCTCCACCCTGGGCGTGTAAAGCGCTGTATACTTTCAGAGATTTGGGTCTCGAATACTTTCCAAGGTAAATTATATTAGAGTTATAAATATAATGAGTTTATATAAGGACTTTAGAGTCCATGAGTTCATAAATCCCTTACTGTAAGTTATAGAAGTTTTCTTGGTATATTTATTTCGGATTTTGTTTATATTTACTGATTATGGATAAATACTTTCGGTTTCAGTTTTAGAATACTTTAAAATTTCGTTTAAATAAATAAATTTCGTAAAAATGAATTTTTACTTATTTAAAACTTTCATATACAGATATCTTAAAGAGTCTTTTAAATGTTTTATAGAAAATTCACGAGTCCTATTAATTTAAATTTCGAAACTGAAACCGAGAGATGTCTGATGAATTTTACTGATCGTTCAGAAATAAAATTGCTGTTTTTCAATTGTTGTTTATAAATTACTTCAGATTTATACGGACTGCGGAGTGCATCAACACAAAGTGCTATCACGGGCTTTTCAGCTGTATGCCAAAAACATACAAAATCAAGGTGCTGCGTAAGATACCCCCCGGGAGTTCCACTGACGGATGTGACGAGCGCCTTCCGGACACCTTGAGACGATTTTGGGCGGTCGAGAATGTCACCATAACTCTCTGTTGCGAGTGCGCTCCGGTACATTAAATATAGGAAATCTCATCAACTAATAAAATTTATTCATGTAATTAAGTAATTAATAAAAATAAGCATAATGAAAAAGCTAATAGAAGAACCCGTACTTTTTTTTTTTTAATAACGCAAGGCTACATCCTGCTCCATCTAAGATTTATAATTAAAATAATTAAAATGATTGAATTTCTTATGTTGTTTAAAAAGTAAAACCCGGGATTTTGAAATCAAATGCCTGAAAAAATTGTTTTCATCAGAATCAGAATCCTTAAATATAAAATCCTTTATACAGTATAATTAATTAAAAAATGTGAACTCCATTTTAATTAAAGAAATAGAAATAAAAATAAATAATAAAAACAATTGATAAATAAAGGTCACCCGATGTGGAGAAATACAAATAATGAAGTGGACGAAACAGATGAAAAGAAATGTTGAGAAGTTACAAGTAAAAAAACAAGAAAGAAACAGTAACAGGAGGTGAAGAAGCTATGATGTTCGGTATAACCAAGATCTAAAGAATGAATCTTTCATTCTTTACATCTTGGGTAAAACGTTGATAACCAAATAACAATTGGAAATGAATAATAAACAAAAAACGTTTTCAGGATATTTTATCCCATCTTCAGTTTGTAAAATTTTTTGAATGAAATTTCCGTTAAAACATAATAATTGAAAACACAATAATAAAACAATAAAATCAAAAATAATGTGTGTTATTAAAAGTGAGGACATACTGTTATTAGTTTGATTGTTGTGGGTAGTAGCATTTGATTGTTGAGAGCAAGGGAATTGTTGTTGTCTGGGTTATGTGTTGTAATTTTTTATTTTTTTAGTAGTAATTTCCATTTATTATTAATTTCTATAGATGGTTTGACTAAATTGTTTTCATTCGAAATTGTTGATGGTTTCTTTTATTAGTCTTTTTTGTCTGGTTTTCATCCAAAAGGCTCCTTGGCTACCACAACCATTCAAATAAGTTGTGTAATTGAATCAGATCTTTCAAATTTATTGAATTTTTAAGTTATTAACTCAACTATGAAATGTTAATCAAGAATATGTTAAGTCATAGAATCCTGGTTAACATATACCCCCCCCCCCGCCCTTCCAGTAGCATAGCGACATATATTATCTGAAAGAATGGAAGGAAAAATTTCACGACCTGGATTCGAACCAGGAACCACGAGTATCACACATTTTGCTTCTACCAATTGGTCCACCCTGAACATGGTACTGCAAAGCTGTCACCAGGTGTTCTTAAAGACCACAAAGTATGTGTTCTCTAGTTTGCATTTAATAATTTCTTGTGTGTGCTCATCAACTTTTCTGATGGTTTGGAAAGGAAGAATTTCCGATCTGCGAGCTGGGTGCCCGCCCTATCATTGGGATTCCATCTTAACTATTTTATAGTCTTTAACAAAACAAAAAGGAAGCAAAAACTGTGGGTATATATGAATTTTAGTATAGCAAGGCTCATATTAATTCAAGATTCGTTAATACTTACGGAAAATAAAGATAAAACTTAACGAAATGTTAACGCACTAGCAGCATATACTTTTAGTATAATTTCTTATGCAAATTCCGAGTTATTCGTCCTAAAAAGTTGGTTATTCGGATCGCTACACTGAAAGCAGACATCTTGAGCCCGCTAATGCTAGTACGTTAACATTTCATTAAGTTTTATCTTTATTTTCCGTAAGTATTAACAAATCCTGAATTAGTATGAGCCTTGGTATACTAAAATCACAGATATACAAAAAAAAAAAAATAAAGAACCCGCCTAAATAAATAGAACCCGCCTCTTCGATGAAGCCAAGCGCGCCATATTGCTTCACTACAAAGATTATGCTGTACGCGTTTTTATGATTTTATGAAAAATTTTTCCAACTATTTTAAATTATAGCCGCTAGAAATTATGTTTAGATAGGGCTACTCTGCAATTGGACTTAAAGATCAATTTGTAATTTTTGTTTAATATCATGTTATTTAAATTTCAATTAAATTAATTATGTATTTCTTATACCCATCAGTTATTCGTTTTTGTTTTTTTTTCACCCACAGGATTATTGATAATCTTGTTTTCTTTCTCACAGAAAAGCAGTCTATATTTTTTAGACTAGGAATATTTAACATGAATCGTTTCAAATAATATTTAAAAAATATATTTAAAAAGACTTTAAAAAGATACTTTTTTTTTTAATAATGCAAGTAACAGGCTAACAAAAACACCACTAACTTTTGACCCGTACAAAAAGACCCATGACTTTTGCCATGTGAGTGTAAATAAAATAAATATTCACAAATAATGACATTTAAGTAGAAGTGGTGTAAAAATAACTATAAATTTTTAAAGATGGTTAATCTATTATAAACTGATCTATGAACAAGTTTTCCATTATTTAATGCCTTTACTTCGTAATGAATCTTTATGTTCAAGTATGTTTGTGATATGGCTTGAAAAGTGTAAAGAGGTAAGATGGCGGAAAGTGGCTTCACTAGCAACAATGCTAAACCTCAAGCTCTGGCTATCTATTTAATATATATCTGTGACTAAAATACACATATACCAAACTGTGGAATGGAACAACCAAAAAGGGAGAGAACCTCTAATCCACAAGGAGATTTGAAATAACGGATATGCATTTCAGCTATCCTTTCTTTAGTTGACTTTTGTCTCTCATCGCTGAAGATGGCTACATGGTAGCCGAAATACGTATCCGGGATTTCAAATCTCCTTGTGGTTTTCTCCCTTTTTGGTTGTAGTCTTTAAGAACACCTGTTGGCAGCCTTGTTGTACCGTAATAAACAAGAAAAGTAAGAACTGTGTATAAATACAATAGAAGCGAATTGAAACTAATCTATAACTTTTTAACGGAGCCTCAGATCGAAAAACGCGACTAGACTTTTTTGCTCAGAGTTTCATCCTCTACATATCCTTAAATTTGTGAAACGTCGTCCATTTACACCCTGTATAATGGCAAAAGAAACAAAATGTAACAACACTCTGTGACTAAAATTATTTGGAATAATTATATAATACCTAATCATCATCTATCAAAAAGCTAGCTTACAAAAATATAAATAATTTCTGTCTTAAGATTTGTTTCAATTCGCTTCTATTGGTAGAGGTAACGTGGTCCCTGGTTCGAAACCAGGTCGTGGAATTTTTCCTTCCATATTTTTCCAATAATATCAAGATAACACGAGGCGAAAAAATTAATAATACCATGCCCCGGGTGCCATTTACCCTCGCTACGCCACAAGCCTCCTTTTGGATCTTCCTTTTTATATTTATCCAGCAATACAAGACAAACGGATCTCATAAGTTCCACTTTCGCACAACAGATGTCATTTTGACCCTGAGATCTGTAGAGTTCCTGAAATCTTTCTAAAACTCTAGAGATATGTTCCATTTATATTTATATTTAAACTCTGAGGCCTTTATATTTCCTAAGTGTAATTTTATTCGATTTTGCGTCTTTTAGACAGTCTAATAAAGGTCTAATCTAGTCCGGTTTGGTAGGAATCTGGCCTTGTTTAACAAAGACACTTCAAAAAAAATAATTAGCTCATTTATTTTGTTTTTCCATAATAATAATTATTAAGAAATTCAAATTTCTTTAAAAAAAAAACAAAAAAAATTAATATCCAATGACAGAATAATGATATCCCTCAGCCGGTACGGAACTCTTTATGATTTTTTACGGAACGTTCCTTAATAAAAATATCTAAAAATAATATAATTTAATTCATTACTAACTACGGTAGTAAAATTCAAGGCAGTAGCGCATTCAGGATGAAATTTTTGGAGAGGCCCAAAAGTCGGAGGGTAGAGCCGAAATACTTTTGGGAAATAAAGCATTTTATATTTAAATTCAATAAAAAAATAATAAAATGATTACAAATATCATGTGAAACAAAACTCCCACTCGTGCATAAGATTCAATTAAGTTTACTTGATGGCTTATACGTGGGGCAATCCATTTTTTGCTTTTTTGACCTCAAAAATGGGGGTCGTCTAATTTATTGTTAGATTTAAATTAGAAAATTTATAGAAAACCATTTTATGTGAAAACTACGTTTTAAAAATAATGCAAAACTTTCAATGCAAACAATACGACCATTTTTCCAGGGAAAAAGTCATCTCTCGTATAATGAGCTCACTTGGCCTGCACCAGAGACAAATGAAGAAATTTCTTACAAATTACTTTCATTTGTCTCTGGTCTGCACGCGGACCTGATAATTTTTCAGCATGCGATTACTTCTTATGGGGTAAAGCATAGTCTACGAGAATCGACCTACAACATAGACGATTTAAAAGAATCTACCTACAGCATAGACGATTTAAAAGAATCAATCACGACTGCAATTCAACAGATTCCATTACAAATGCTGAGGAAGACTATGGATTCTCTCAAACGAAGTGCAGAAATTTGAGGCCATCTTAGTGATGTTATTTTTCAAAACGTAGTACTCATATAAAATACTTTTCTATAAACTTTCTAATTATGTACACATTATTATTTAAATCTAACGATAAATTACTTATTTTACAAATTTAATCGTCTAATCAATTCTGCCGCATCCTGTACTTATTCACAGAACAAAGTGAGACAAAAGTATTGAAATGAAACAAACCATAAAGTACATTCAAGCATTAAACTATTTCCGTTGTAAACAAGAAGTTAGTTTCTTTTCGTCAGTCGTTTTTATCCACAATATCTCCAGTTACATGAGAAAAAGATAATTGAATCGAGACCAACTTGAGAATTATCGTTAATACAGATAGCTCTCAACTTACGTAAATGGATCGATCCAAGAGTCTAGTCACTTGAATTTCAAAAAAGTTTTCTACCGAATAACCATTCATTAATCCAACAAATAAGATTTTTTCGAAAACTAAATTGTATGAGGTTTGCATTGGAAGTAATGCCTGTTTGCCATTTTCTCCGTTAATTATTAACTCAAATATGAAACTTGTTCACCATCAATCTGGTATAATGCTGACTGAGTGACTGACAATTTCTGTATTTCTAGGTTAGCTTAGGATAAGAAGCAATCATCGAGTTATTGACTATAAAAGGAGTACTGCTGTTGAGAATTACATAAGATTCAGAAATGTTGCGAGGCACCAATTGATGAGGATAATGTGCGAAGATGAGAAAAATGTTGGAGGCAACCCGCATGAATACTACCACATTGTATGCGTTTACACAACATAATGTATTGTACAGGGTTAGCAAGAAATAAGTTTCCCATTTCAGAGGACTGTAGAATGCATTCTATTGGTCCAAATGAGATAAAATTTGAACTACAGATAATTCAAATGATGCGCTTGACGTTTATTAAAAAAATGTTCACCAATAGACGGCGCTCTAACACAAATGGTATTTTTTTGCACATATGGAAAATGTGAAACATCATATGCCATACCTGCCTACGTTGCCTGAAAAAGCGCTACTGGTAAAATTGTTCTACCAGAACCAGCAGAACGCCGTTGCAGCTGAAAAGGAATTCCGTCGTATGAAGCGTACTTTAATATGTTATTTCACATCGAAAAATCATATGAAATGTGTTTATGTGTATTACAGCGCCACCTATCGGTATATTTTTGTACTAACATTTTTTATTTAATAAATATCAAGCGCGTCATTTGAATTATCTGCAGTTCAAATTATATCTCATTTGGACCAATAGAACGCATTCTACAGCCCTCTGAAGTGGGAAACTTATTTCTTGCTAACCCTGTAGTTATAAATGCCTGTTCTCATCTTGTTACTAAAGGAATTATGACTTGTCCGATAATACTTTCAGTAAAAACCTCATATGTTAGCAAAAATTGTGCAAACATTACAAATTTATAATGGAAATTACTAGAGAGACTGCTCCAACATTTTCTTTATTAAAAAATAAATATAGGTCATTAATTCATTAATAGTAATTATTTATTACTATTATTAATCGTCAATTGCAATTAATTATTATTATTATTATTATTATTATTATTATTATTATTATTATTATTATTATCATTATTAGTTAAAAGCATGATCTAAACTTTTACGAGAAAATTCATAATATATACAGTCCTGATTTGGCTTAGTTCTATTTGATAACAAGTTAATAGAAAAGAGCTTTATTGGACATTCTTACCAATATCATTCAATGTTATTAAATTTTCATATTATATTTAAAAAAAAAAATGGCATACGATAACGTAGATTTAAATTTTTTTTAATAGCCTGAAAAGACGGCTAGAGTGCATTTGTGTTTGCAGTTTCTTGTGCACCAATTTCACTTAAAGGGGGAAGAAGCATCAAGTAAGAGCAGGAGTAGACTAGATCAATTGCTTTATACGCTATAAATAAATCATATTTTACAACTTTTCTCAAAGAGAAAGGGAGAGAAAGTTCCTTTACTTCATTTATATTCGCATTATTTACACAAGCATTCGTTTATTTACACGTCTTTTCATTGAATCAGCTGTGATCATTAAATCAGAAAAATAACAAACAAATCAGTTTAATTTTATTTTTTCTGCTTGTTTATTTCTGTTCACGTCGAACATTCACAACAAAAATTGACAGCACGCTCTTCGAAGACCCATTCGTCTTGAAGATTTCGGGGAATGTTGGGATCGGCGTTCTTGGGATGTCGGCAGGCGTCCTTTCGTCTGCGCAAAACTTTCACCGTGAACGCCCGCGCTCGGCACGTCAGGTGCCCGAACCAGCAGGCCTCGCCGGGGCAGTCGACGACGCGCAAGTAGCGGGGAAAGTGGTCACGTCCCAGATCCTCCCAGCGCATTCTGGCCTCACAATTCCAATGGAAACCAGCTTTGACATTTCGCTTCACCCGACTCAGGAAGTCCAGGAACCGTTGCCTGGCAGACGATTTTTTATGATGGCTTCGGACCGCCATCCTTTTCCGCGAAGCCTTCCTTCTTCCTGTCGATGACTGTGAAAGGGCGCCATCTGCAACAGAAATTGAAACATTCATCAGTTTTAAGAAATACTTAAAAAAAATCAAAATTATAAACGCCCACTATAATTTAAACATTTGATTTTGGCTATTCGGCCGAAATACATTAGTAGTAATAATAATACTTCAAATGCTTATCATTTCTTTTAAATATTTAAACCTAATGAAAGAGTTTGTTATCGATGTCATTTTTGATTATCCCATTATTACTCAATGCTTTATGAGGCCAAATGATCAAACGATAAGTATTTAATCTATAAGTATTTATAAGATTATAGTTTATCACATTCTAATCCGATTCCTTTCTTACTTCCGACTCTCTTATATATTGCAAAATGTATGCTGCATGAATGAAAACGTATAAACACTAAAAACGAATATCTTAAATCTGAGTTGACTTCGGGCACACCTTTTTTGCGCTTTTTGACCTCTAATGTTTAAAAAATAAACCATGTATTTTTTTGTATATATGGTGTTCGCACGTATGAGGTGGATTTAAAGTTATTTTCATTATCATTATCAACATCACGCACCTATCCTACAAAAAGGGTGGGCAGCACACGAAAAGAAAAAAAAACAAAAACGGATCAACCAAATCATACATCGCCAATCAACCGGCGCCACACATTCCGGTCTCTACACACCATCCCAGCTTCTTCCACGGTCATTCTCTTCTTGATGTAAGCACGTCTCTTGTTCAGGCTTTCAAACCCAAATATCTTCAGATATTCATCCACCTGCTCTCTCCACTCTTTCCTCGGTCTCCCTCTTCCTCGCCCACCATCAACATTACCAACATACAGTCGTTTCGTCAGTCGTTCCTCATTCATGCGTTCCATATGTCCAAACTACCTCAACGTTGACTTTGCCACCACATCAGCCACACTACCCTGCATTCCACAATCGTCTCTCATTACAACATTTGGAATACAGTCAAGTCTCGTAACTCCAGCTACACCTCTCAGATACCTCATTTCAACTGCACACAGTTGCTTTTTATGCTTCTCATTACACACCCAGGTTTCACTCCCATAACTTAAGAGTTGGTACAAGCACGCTTTGATAAACAGACATTTTGACATTCTTCGATAAACGCTCATTCCTAGCATACTTTCCAAGTGCGCCTACGACCTTCAAACCAGCATTTACTCTCCTTAATATCTCACCATCAATGCTCCCGTCCCTCTCAAACATGCTCCCCAAGTACACAAACTCATTCACTTGCTCCAGGTTCACCCCGTTCAGCTCAATCATACATAGCGTTTGTTCCTCTCCCCGCTCAAAAACAAGTACTTTTGTCTTCTCCACATTTATTCGCATATACTACCCCTTGCATACCTCGTTCATTTTTACCACCAGTGTCCTAAGGATAACAGCACCATCAGGATAACAGCATCATCAGCATACAATAAACAGCACACGCTCTCATCGCCCACTTTCATGCCCAAGTTATTAATCCCGGCCGCCCTAACACATGCATCCATGAAAACATTAAATAACCACGGGGACATCACACACCCTTGCCTCACACCTTCCTCAATCGCAAACCACTCAGATAAGCCTTCGTTTGTCCTCACACTAGCAGAGCTGTTCACATACATTGCCTTCACTGCCCCAAGTAGTCGTTCACTCACACCATAATCTCTCAGCATTCTCCAAAGGACGTTCCTATTCACTCGATCGTACGCCTTCTCCAAATCAACAAAACACTTTTTTCCTCACACGGAGATATTTCTCTACAATTACTCTCAGCGAAAAAATTTGATCCGTGCATCTTCTTCCACTCCTGAAGCCACCCTGCACATCCCACACTTTCTCATCAGTCACGCTCTTCACTCTATCAATCACAACTTTTCCATACACCTTCCCCACTACACTCAACAAACTTATTCCTCTATAATTTTTGCAATCACTTCTATCACCCTTACCCTTATATATGGGAACAATCATATCCTTAGTCCAATCTTCGGGAACCACACCACTGATCCAGCAAAACTCACATAGCTTCCACAACCATTCTACAACTTGCTTTCCACCATACTTTAACATCTCCGCTGTCACACCATCTACACCAGGGCTTTTACCACCCTTCAGAGCGCTAATTGCATTCAAAACTTCTTTCATACTGATTCCATCTTCTTCCGACTCACTCTCCACTCTCTTCTCCGCTCTACTTTCATTCCAGTCACTTCCACCATTAACTCCCACAGGCATAAAGAGGGCTCGGAAAAAAATTCCTGCCACCTACCAACTACATCGGATTCATTCCACAGCATTTTACCATTCTTGT
>JAHWFO010015425.1:2003022-2106128 GCA_023313115.1 Rhysida immarginata | reverse complement strand
TTGTTTTTCTTTTATAGTTATTAATTACAAGAATTTCTCTGAACAAGGCGATACTGAAGCAGTTACGTGTGGTAAATATCCAGTGTGGTAAATGTCCGGTTCCAGTTGGGACTATATGACATAGGCCTAATCAGTGAGTTTTTTTTTACATTAAGTACATCGATAAATAATCACGATTTAATAGAATACTAATCTCCCATATTGCATCTGATATTATGCGAAACATAATTTGGCCACATTCAAGCCGACTCGTTGATCGATAAGTATGTAAACTCATCAATCAATGACTTATACGTTTCATATACTATTAAGTGAAGTATTTTACATAAATCGGGACAAAACCAGCCAGAACAAAGGGAGGAAAATCTGGACTACTCTGACAAAATCAGGACGTCTGGTCACCTGACATCCATTAACAAACCTCTTTGACGGTCTTTTCTTATTTTCAAATATTCAGTAACTAGCGTAAAAATAGATTTTCTGATTCACTATATTTAGGCCGATTTAATGGAGACGATGTATCATCCGACGAATCACTCATTTTGCCGTGAAATTATTACGTCATAAAAAGTGAATCATCAACGTTAAAAGTTAAGCTGTTAGTAATGGTAAATTTGATCTCATTCACCTTAATTCCCACAGAGTAATTTATTTTCAACAACTGGTCAACTTTTTAAACGAATGGAAAAAACATTTTTAAAAATGTAGATCCCTGGATCACGAAAGAGGGCGTTAAAACTAAAATTGCTTCTCTTTGTACATCGGTATGCAATAAGTGATATTTATTTTGATTAAATAATTGCAATGTATAAATTTTTGCTCGTTTCACTGGGAAAAAATTCGACATTTTACTTGATTTAATTTTATTTTATATTCAATATATGTATATACAGTTATAATTATATTCTTAGTTTGCACAAGCCTCTTATTAGAAAAGGATATGAAATGTTCATTATACAATTTCTACATGTAATTATGTAATTAGTTAAGAATTTATATTAAAGGTCATTTTCATCCGCTATTATCATTATCATCCATGAGTTCTAACTGGCTATCTTAGTGCTCAGGGCTCTTTGCTTGTTAGAGAACCATCTTCAGATATCTGAAAGGCTTTGGATCCCATTGCCTTTTAGCCCCATGATTAAGGCGTTTCTGCTTTCCTCAAATACATAATCATTGCTTTCATGAAGCTTAATCACTACGATAAAAAAATATCCCAAGTCAGTAAATGCACATAATAGCCTTTCATATTACCTACTCAGAAATTTATTAATTCCTTTCATTTCCTGCGCATTAGCGGAGAATAGCGCTAACGTGGAATTTGATAGCGACAGATGGTTTTATGATATTTTAGAGTCATTTTTCTGGAAAACAGGTGTATGAGAAAAAAATTTAATTTGGCGCAGAATGTTTTCAATTGAATGGCAAACAAGCTTCAAATTTCATCGAAATACGGAGGGGGACGAAAAAATTTATACACACTTTAATAGATGTTGTCCATGACTTTCCACAACAGAAAATCGTAAAGTTTACATCACAGGCTTATTACATGTACGAATTGAAGACGACTCCGATCAACCAGCCAGATGAGAGTTTCGAGAATAGTGTCTAGGAGCAATTTGCTTTAATTCAGAAGTGTCTGGACAGTTGTGGTAACCATTTTGAGTCCCTCTTGTAAAACGATATCTATATAAAGGTATTACAACTTTAATTTAATCACGAACGTAGAAGGAAAGAAAAATGAAACAAAATTACGTTGAGAACACGGAATAAAAAAAAAAACTAAACAAAGACAAGCTAAGTAATAATCTGGAAGTCAGGTTTCTGTCCCAAGCGTCAATTTTGTTTTTCACTTGGTTTTTATCATTTGGTTTTAAAAGTCAATTCAACCTTTATACTTTCTTCTTTTGTTCCTCTGAACAAATCATGGAAATCTCACATTATCATTTTAATGGAAAACTGTGACACTAACACAGATACCTGTGTTTCCCGTTCTACGCCTAGCTTTTTTTATATTATCCATATAGCAATTTCGTCACATAGGCTAAGTTAGGGGTCTTCATAAAATACGTATGCAACAAGGGGGGGGGCCCCCCCCTTTCATGCAGAAAGTAAATTGAGCGAATTTTAAATAGATTTCCCATTATATTTTTGATAAACAATATATGTACATAGATTTTTGATATCAAATTTTTTTTCTATGTAACTCATATTAACAAGTTAAATTTAAGATTGCTTAAATGGCTAAAAATAACTTTGTGGCTGCGATATTTGTGGACTATTCTAAAGCGTTTGTCAACATCTCAATACCTTTACTTTTACATAAATTGTCTACATTTTATAATATCCACGGCCCTCCTTTGCTTTGGTTTACTAGCTTATTAACTAATAGACAATACTATTTATCTCATGCAAGTCTCTCATCTTCGATTATACTAAGAAGTCGGGGTCCCACAAGGATCGATTTTGTCACCCCTGTTGTTTAATTTATTTATTAATGATCTCCCTACTGTTTTATCTCCAGTACTATCTATATTTTATGCAGACGATGCTACTTTGTTATTCTCTAATTCTGATATATCGCAACTGATATCTAATATAAATTTGTCTTTATCATCACTGAAACAATGGAATGATACGAATTCTCTGAAGGTTAATATAGAAAAAACAAATTTGATGTTCTTTTTCCAAAGGAATAAACAGAATATACCTGACATTCCTATGGTTTTTTACGATAACCACTTAGTATCTGCAGTAAATACGGTTAAATACTTAGGTTTGCCACTATCGCACGATTTTACTTGGGACTCACATATAGATTTACTCATAAATAATCTCAATAAAAAGCAAGGGATAATCTCTAGATTACAATATCTCCCGAATAACATCCTTTTACTTCTCTACTTTTCTTGGATTCATTCATCACTGTGCTACGGAATAATTTTCTGGGGTTCAACCACCTCATACAATTTGAAACAAATTTAAAGTTACAAAAATGGTTTTTGCGAATATTATATAAACTTCCCGAAGCTTTTTCAGTTTCGCATCTATTCCAAGAGCTACAAATTTTAACTATTTACCAGTTAGTAAGGTTTCAACTATGCTCTTTTGTATATAAAGCCATAAATTCCATCCTAATAGTGACAACCCCTCTTGTAATAAGTCTTAACCAGGATAATCACAATTATTTCACTAGAAATGCGCCCGACATACGTCTCCCGTTACTAAAACGAGGTTACCTCCACCGCTGTTTCCTATAAGGGCCCAAAAATGTGGTCCTATTTACCTGTTAACATCAGGTCAATAATTTCTTATACATTATTTAGAAAGCTATCAAAACGCTTCATATCTATTAATTTAAGTTTATAACATAACTAATTAATGGAATTCGTAATATTAAGACTTTATAAATGTTTATTTATAAATATTATGTCTGATAAACTACTTCTGCTGTTGCTCTTTGTTCTGTAAGCTGAATATTTTTTTCTTTTCTTTTTGTAAACCAATGATTCTTCGTGATTTGTAATTTTTTTCTTTTTTTGTTTTTTATTTATTTTTTGTTGTTGGAATGCCCATAAATTATAAATTATAATTTATAATAAGAAATTACTAACAGTTTAATTACTAACCATGCATTGTTTTTTATTATATGTAATTTAGTACTAGAGACGCCCGCTAGGTTCTAACTCCTCGGTCTCCTGACCATACCGGACCTAGTTGGGCGTTGTTGTATCTAATTTCTTTAAATAAATAAATAAATAAACTTCAAAAAAAATATATATCACTTTTTTTCCTCAACGTTTCTTAATTCAACGACAGAAATTGTTCCGAAGCATATTATAGAAATCTACGAATATACAAAAAAAATTCTTGGACCCTGATGAATAAAATGTTTTTTTTTTATTACTTATTTATTCGCAAGGTTAGTGAAAACTTTGTATTGTGTTGATTTTATAATGTAATTTATAGTTCTCGATTTAATGACTAGTTTATAATCGCCAAAGAATAATTTTAATTTTGCATAAATATGAGTGTAGGTATTTTTTTTTTAAATAAATTTATTTTCAAAGGGCATTATTTTATGGAGGTGAAATTGAAATTGATACAAATTATAAGGAGGTGGCCCATTGTATTGTGACTTAATATACTGAAGTGCCAATAGTCATGGATACCTATTCAATATCGTTATAGTGGCTAGAACAGGACCTCCTCTTACTACTATAATATCATGTAGGACCTTCTTTTGCCCTGCAAAGTGCAGCAACTGGACGTCGCATGGACTCTACCAGTCGGCAGAAGTCCTCTGAAGAGATGTTTAGTCATGCAGTCTCGATAGCCGCCCATAGTTGCGGTGAGTATTGTAGGTGCAGGCTCTTTTGCACGAATTGATCGTTCGATTATATTCCAAATATGTTCGATGGGGATTCATGTCTGGCGCTGTAGATGGCCATTTATTCGTTGGAAATATTCAGAATGTTCCTCAAACCAATCGCATTGTCCTCCTGGAACATCCCATCGTTGTTAGGGTACATGAAGGCCATGAAAGACTGCAAATGGTCACCAAACAGCTGGACATAATGATTCCCAGTCAATGGTAAGTCTAATTTGATCGAGGACCTAAACCTTGCCATGTAAACATGCCCCAAACCACGATAGAGCCACCACCAGCTTTCACAGTGCCTTCCTGACCAACAGCTTGCGCCAACTTGAATCGTGACTCCGGTGAAGCGCAGATTCCGATGGCGTGATGGAAGTAAAGGTACTCTTGTCTGCCATATCCCATCAGTGCCATATTTTGTTGTACTGACCTCATAGACACGTTCCTTGTATGCCTCTCATTGAATGTGGCTGTTAATTGACGTAGTGATGTGTGTCTGTTACGAAGGACCATTCTGCTCAGATGTCGCTGGCCACAAGCATTTAGCAGCCGTGGTCGGCCGCTGCGCTATCCAGGGTGGGAGGTAATGTCTGAAAAGAGGTACTTTCTCTACACTTTTGACACCGGCTCGAGGAATATTGAATGCCCGCACCACTTCAAAAATGGAATCATGTCCCATGAGTCTAGCTCCAACTATCATTCCGCGTTCAAGCTCTGACAATTCTCGTCGTGTAGCTAAAATCACGTAACAAGATGTTTCAGACGACGGGTAATAGTCGAATTGACAGCACTGGTACCGCGCTGCCTATTTATACGACTTTTACGCGATGCAAGCGACAACTGAAAATTTGTATACGACGCTCCCATGACGTTTGGTACTTTAGTGTGTTTGCTGGTGGGGTTTACAGCAAGCGAATGAAAAAACTTTTTCAAAAAACGAGTTTTCCTGGAATATTTTTTTTGATTCATGCATTGTCAGTGACTTTACGTATGTGTACAAAATTTCATCAAGATCGGATTAGTGGAAGGGACTGAAATATTGATTACAAGATTTCATCCACCAAACATGACCCAAACACGGTGAAAGTTATATAAGCGTTGTAAAAATGTGACGGAGTGTGACAAGGGATGAGGGAGGGTTCAAAATGCCTGGATCCCGTGACCGAGATTTACCTGTATATCTCGTTGGATTCGCTAGAATTTGAGTGACGTATTTTATGAACGGCCCACTATGTATCCTATCCAATTTGATTTAATTTTATCCATATTTCCAAATATTCCTAACTGCAATCCTAACTCAGAAATTTAAATAGGCCGAATACTTTTAGTCGCATTTTTCAAATTAATTATAATGAAAAACTGTAAAGATAAAAGTATCTTATTCTTAATGGGAAAGTCTCCAATTTACTCAGATTTGATTAACCTTATATTAAAAGAGATAGTTGAACTTTCTAACATGAAAATTGATGATATAAACCTGTAAAGAAGATCTTATAATTATAAGCAGAAAATACGGATCTGTTAATACGCTTTTATTCCTTATTTCCAGAGTTTATTTCTATCTTCCAGGGATTCATGATAATTTCTTTGTGACTCTTTGATTGCCGCTTTGATATTACTCAAGATAAATCAACGTGGTTCCTCTTTAGCTATCAAGCCCGTAATAAAATCCAGGAATTAATTACTTTGTTAAAATAAGAATGAACATAATATCGAGTTTAATTATTGTGTTTATCTTAAATTCGGCACATTCAATATTTTGTCTTTTCATAAATACGTTAATGAAAAAAATTTCGGGAAAATTTTTTTTTTTGAGATTTTAAAACCATCACCTAATCTTATGATTTTTTTGTTTTCAAAGTTTTTTTTTAATGAGATTCCCTAGAGTTATCATAAGGAGTGAATATAGTCTTATATTAAAAAAAATATCACGTGAGCTATAACGTTTTAGGATCACAAAAAAGCAAAGTATAACAAAATTGTTACGGTTATCCCGAGAACGATACAACTGCTATGGTTACCCCGCTGAGAAAATTAGTTTTTAAGCCCCCATACAATACACAATAGAGACCATTGGGAGCACTTACCGTGTGGACTAGAAGCAGAAATTCCTTGAAAAGCGTCGGTTTCATTGATTCTGTGCACTCGTTTGCCAAAGGCTTCGTTTCCGAGTACCCGTGAATAGTGAGCATCAACAGCGAAAGGGGGCCGGGTGTTGCGCCTCGTCTCCTCGGGCTGGTCGTTCATATAAGCCCGGCTTTTCATCCTGGCCGTCGTCGCCGTCTCGTCTTCTCCGGGACTTTCAATTGACATATAACGAGCGTTGAAAGCTGGACCCAACATATCAGCCAAATCGTTCGAAGGAACGGGTGGGCATTCTACGTTCTGATAGTACACCTCCTCGGAATTTTCGTCTAATATATTGTCCGAATCGATCGTCGAGTCGTAGTAATCATCAGGTTTGTGCAGTTCCTCCTCTTCCGAGGCCTCCCTCGCTAGCCGGGACCTCTGAATGCTTTCTGTGGAAAACGAGTCGTTGGATTCCAACTTTAACAGCTGAGAGAAAGAGGTTGATGGAGGTCGGGTGAAACTGAATGGGTATAAGCATTTCCATGTGAAAAGGATTGCAACGACCAAGATAAAGCATCCAATAAGTGATTTTTTATATGGAGTTGGTTTCATCATGGTTGTGTTGTTTCGCGTACAAAGTCTTGAAGTATCTCAGAGATATCACTTAGCTCACGTGATGATCTGTTTGTCGCAACACTTTTGAGCGGCGTCCTTTGATGTTCAAATTTTATCTAACGAGATGGAAAAAAACATCTAAAAATAGACGATATATCTTTAACCCTTATTTTTTTGACATCTTAATCATTTGAAAGCTTAAAACAAATTAGAATTTGCATCTTTCGTTAATTTCTAATTCATTCCCTCAAAGTTTACCTCAATTTTTACTATCGCGAACCCTATCAAAGATTTTTTTCATATCATTAAGGAGAACAATCATTCGCCAAGACTCTTAAATTTTAAGGAAATTTTATCTAGAGATAGATCAAATACATTTAGAGTTGTAATTATAATAAAATAGAAAATAAGCAGAATTATAATCTATAAAATAAAACAAAACCATTAATAATAGAAACGTGTATCGCTTTCTCCGAAACTTTTCGAAACTGCAAATACTGTCACTGCATGAAGCTTAACTGATAAATTAGCAAATTATATTGAAAATGAAAGTTACCAATTGAAATTCCTCGAACTTATGTGCAATACATGGTAGGGGAAAAGTCCTAGATGAACTGATCTTTCGAAACGGACTAGATAATAAGTTTTTGTGCTCCCAAAAGCAAACACCTTGCTTTTTCAACAGACACCCATAGCCTTAAGAATTATTTCCACCTCTCGTAACCAACCAAATCTTTCTAAACCTTCTTGGTTCAATATATAAATAGTCGGTTCTCTAAAACCGTTTTTAATTCCCAAGTGAAAAACAGCAGGGATTTTCTTTACCCCTATCAGCCCAATTGAAGCCATCCTTCAACCATTTCCCCCCCTATGCGAGCCCTTAGGAAAAATATAGAAGACCCACTTTCAATTCTTTATCGAGAGCAATTTTTAGGAAATAAATCCTAGCAGTTAAAAATGTAAAAAGAAATCCATTAAATTGCAGATTTGGTGAAGTATACGTTAAATCCTGAATTTTTACGTCAATTAAGTCCATTTTAAATATAAAAGATATTTGTAATGCAATTTAAACTGCCATCGATGAAAATAAAAGGATTTAGATTTTTGCGGGAATATTTCTTGAAGAATAATTAAGCATTACAACGGATAACTGTTTAAAATTGGCAGAATATTTAATATTATGCATTGAATATAGTTTGGAAAACTAAAAATTACTATTCAGCATTATATAAAATTGATACTCTACCTTTACAATCCAAGCTCACCTGTGTTGACCAGTAGATAACATTCATTATTGGTGATCAAAGAATAATTAATGATAATGTAACAAGTTAACCACCGAATAAAAAAGGCACTTAATAAAAACGAGTGGATTAAATGCAGTTTCCCCCTTACGGTCAAATTACCAAAACTGGATTAATATATGACTAAGTAAAAAGTACATTAGCCGGCTTTGTGGTTCGAATCCTGCTGAGGGCAAGGATGTTCTTCGACTTTATACCTTTATTAACAAGCTTGGAAGACCAAGTAAAGGCTCAGTAAGCTGATCTCCTGCTAGACTAAATTTCCAATAGAATCAATAAAAATGAGTACTGGAGGTAATTCTCCAAACATCAGTCAATATTATTATTATTATTATTATTATTATTATTATTATTATTATTAATAATAATAATAATAATAATAATAATAATAATAGAATCGATGATTATTTAACATCCTAGTCACGAAAAAAGAAAGATATACATCTGACAGATTTAGAGCTTTCTTTAAACTCAATGGTTATAATAAATTAGCTTGTAGTTACTAAGTTAAATATACAATTAAAAATTTATATTCCTTTTAATGGAAAATAGAAATAAAATAAAATGAAATAATAAAATCTTAATAAAAGTCACCCATTGTGAAGAAATACAAATGTGGAAGTCTTATGGAGACTGATGTGGACAAAAAACAGGTGAAGAGAAGGTCTTGTAGATTCACAGGAGGATACACAAGAACAGACGATGCACATAAAAGTAGGAGAAAATCTGGTGATGAAGGTCCGAAGATGAGAAGCACAGTTGAAAACAGATTAAAAGTTGATGAAATTACAAAATCGAATTAAAAAAAAGAAAAGTTTGAGATCATTTACCACAACTTCAGTTTATCAATAAATTTTTTCACCTGTGTTTTTTGTTAGTTCCGTTATATGCAGATTCCCTGGGACGTCTTAAATTCTATCCAGCAAGTCGGGAAACAGTTAACTTACCATTAAAAATCGATCTTAATTCGATGTTTAACCTACGATATAGTCGAGTATATTAATGCCAAGTAATTTTAAAATTTACATTTGCTTCTCAACTTTAGAATAAATTATTCATTTTAAAGTTGAGAAGCAAATAAGTTAAATTTACTTGTCATTTAAATATACAATTACTCAAAGTTGTTTTGTTCATTTATAGCGTTTGAGTGTTAACAAGAACAGATGAAGGTGAGAGCAATGCATATCTGTTCTTGGTGTTAATGCTATGTTTAGTAAAAGACAAACGCAAAGTTCCATGTCGCAGCGGGATTCGAACCAGAAACTCGAAAATGAGATTAACTGCAACCCATTATAAGCGAATCAGAAAGTGCCGCTTTGCATGTATGCCCGCCTCGTGTAAATCAAACATTTCAATTTTCCAAAAGCGAACAGCAGATTTAATTTTCACTTTACTCAAGAGATGGCGCAAAGAGCATATCAAAGACGAAACCAGGGGCAGCGGAAGAAATGTAGAAATGCTAAATCGAAACTTAACCGTAATCGAAATAAAGCAAGAGCTAGTCAAATGAAAATTTGTTTTATTATACATTTTCTAGTGTACAGATGAAATTCTTTTTCGTTTCATTACAACAATTTTATTTGACCCTACAGAAATTTATATCAGATGAAAATAAATCCATTCGATACAAAAATATATTACTGGCAGTTAGGCGATTTCATTTTTTCTTCTTCCACGAGCTGGGAGGCGAATGCTCAACCCTCAATCGAATCCCCGGACCCCCTCCCTCCCTCCCTCCTTTCCCCTTTCTCTAAATTCAGAAATAAAAAGCTCGTTAAAAGAATCTTTAAATAAAACTAAATTTGAAAATGTATGAAAACAGTACAGATAGAAAGTAATACTGTAATAATTTATGGCAAACTTAAATCATGAACATTTGTTCTCAACCAAAAAAAAAAAAAAAAAAAAAAAAAAGAAAAAAAAAAAAACGGATAAAAAATGATAAAGAAAGACAATTTTAAAATCTATGTTGACAACGTAAACGAAATTTTAAAGTTGGCGGCATTGATTAAACTTTTGCCAGATTTTTGTAAACTTTAACTTAAAACATCCATCCACTTACTTAGTGAGAAGTTCACAATTTTTAAAGCTTATAATAGGCAGAGCTTCAGGAGAAAAATTTAAAAATTTTTCCTCACGGAGAATAGCATTTACAATAAACTTTCATCATCAAAACACTCACGAAAAAAAAAAAAAAATCACACAAGTTTTTCTAGTTTTAAATTGGCCGAGTTCAATTTGACATTTTTCTTCAAACATTTCGTATAAATTATGCCCATTAATTTATGGTACAATAATTTTTTTTAAAACCCATTTTCTACAAAAACGTGGGCTAAAAAAATCAACTTGAGCATAAATGACGAGTGACGAAAACAAAAACGTGAGATTTCAAAACTGAATTAAATAATGATTAAACTTATAAAAAATAACATAAATTAGGACGGTTTTTTTAAAGTACTTAGAAGGGAAATAGTTCGAGTATCGTAATGAAAATAAAAATATGGAATTATGAAACTAAAGATTTGAAATGGGTTTTTTTTTTGTTTTTTTTTAGTGGTTTTTAAACTTTTAACTCCTTTTTTTTTTTCATATTTTTTGCTCCAGTTGCCAACAAGTTAAGATTTTTGATTAACAGCACCAAGATGTAAAAAAAAAACAATAAATAAATAAAAAAAATAATAAGACGAAGACTTCCTTTCATTATGCTTCTTTTAATTCACATTAGACGAGATTCACGTTTTAGAAGTTTCGATAGGAAGTGGCTGGTTCGTGCTCCTTTCAAGACAGTTTGACCTCCACTTTGGGTGATTCAACTATATTCCGGTGCTTTTAGTTTTTAAAGATAATTTACGTTTTAATAAACCTATTTTTCCTTTAATAATCCTCTTAAGATTGAACACTGGAATACGAATTAATCATTAGAAAAAAAAACTGTTAAGCGCTCACGGTGTGACGGAAAAAACGATCTGGTAGTAAATTAAGCGCTTCAATCAAGAAAACGACGATAACGAAGGCTTTTGTGTTTAAAAAAATTGGGTTGACGATTAAAAAAAAAGTTTATTACGATATTACGACGAATCAGACCAAAAATAATGAGGACAAGATAGAAGAAAGGAAAAAACACTAGGCTCCGTTGCGGGGGAGTGGCTAGCTGGCCCAGTTGGTGGGTTCATGTAGGTTCCTTAGGAATGAGTTGGCAGCTGCAACCGCTGCGGATTTGGATATAGTCGAGCCGAGGACCCTCGTTGCTGTCGGGGTCCTTGACCAAGGCATAGACGTACGAATACTGTTGCACGCACCGAGTATATCTCCTTAAGTGACGATCGATGTAGCGACAGGGTTTATTTAAGAACCCGTTCTTGCAAGAAGTCTCATTGAAACGCTGCACTACCCCAGTCATGTTAATCAGTTGCAGGCTCTTGCCGGACTGGCTCCGTCCGGTGATGGGAGTGACCGTGTCTGTAACAGTTGGACAACACTCGGACGGCTGGCCCTGCAACTGCTGGAGCAATACTTCCCGTCGACGGGCTGCCGCCTCCGAAATTCGCTCCCTAGAAGTAGTAAGCCTGAAAGCAAATAAAATTTGGGAAAAGGGGGAGTAAAACGTTCCCCCCACATCCCGAACAATCATTAGAATTGAGTCTCTAAAAGGCATGGAAAAGTCTATTAAAATACAACTTAATGTTCAACTATGATAGTTTCATTACTGCTTAATAGATGAAGTTTAAACTTAATATCAAAATAAAGTACTTTGTTAGGATTGTTCATCTGTTTTAAGAAAATTTACGCGTTGCAAATTAACAATTGCTTCCTCAGTTTAAAGACCCTTGCACGGAAAAAAATTACTAAAACTAAATTCATTGGAAGGTTACAATGCCTGCCCTTGAAGACAAATTTCCCGATTTCAATTTTGGTATCGACATTCGTGAATACAAGAATGGGGATTTTTGCTAATTCTAATGTACACCCTATTCCAAAAGCGTTTTTACTGAGGTGAATGAAGTTCGGCGTCCTTGCAATACATTAAACCAGTGAAATTAATCGGTTCAGGCAAGAAGTCCGATGTGATTCGAACTGGACTCCTTGCCTGAAACGATTAATTTCACTGGTTTAATATATTGCAAGGACGCCGAACAACATTCACCTAAGTAAAAACGCTTTTGGAATAGAGTGTACATAGGCATCGCCATAATTCCTTATAAAAATACCCACAATTTCCAAAGATAAAAAAGATATACTACACTTAGATATAAAAAACGTACTTAAATACAAAGTAATTTTCCTTTTTTAAAGAACGAAATAAGAGCTAATTCTGTAGCCTAAGCATTAACTTTATATTCCAAAGACGCATGCAGGAAGAGGATGCCTACTCCAAGATTCCTGAAATCTAAACCTTCCATATATGCGTAGAAGTGTTTCCAATTTCCTAAATCAGGCCCGTAGCCAGGGGGGGGGGGGGGGGGGGGGGCCCCCCCCCAAAGTGAAAAAAGCCCCCAACCTGGGGATTTTTTTAAAAAAGGGCCGGAATTTTTTAAAAACCCCCCCCCCCCCCCAAGATAACGTCCTGGCTACGGCCCTGTAAATTTTGAAAATTTAAAAATTTCAGTTTTCATTGGGGATCAAACCCGCTAATTTAGGCAATTTCTCAAGGGTTTTAAATTAAATATTAGTAATTCGAGGTTGAATATACAATATTATAAACAAATTTTTTAAGTGATCTTAATCTCAGTTGTATGTTCACCACCAAAGAGAAGAGTCTTAAGTTTATCTATAGAGTTCAATCGTGTTCTAAAATATCTAATGACAACGGCAATATTGAGTGGAAAACATCGCAAAATTTGGTGAAGTCTCAACCTTAGCTAAAATATCTTTGGGGAGGGGGGGGGGGGACCCAAATCCGATGAACTTTGTTTTTTGTGACTTTTTTAACGTGATAACTACAGAACCAATAAACCACTTAAGTTTTTTTAATATTCTAAATTAAAATTTTAACATGTAAAAGGAAACATTAGGGAATATATAAATGTTTGCTTTAGATGCATCTACAATAAATAGCAATATGCGTAGTGTACATTCATAAAGCCAGTTATTGAATGTTTGCACTTCAAGTCAACCATTACTAAAATTCTATAGTCTTCATTTACCCATTCTATTACCCTACGAACATAAAATGCCGAAGCTATGTGCATCCCCATGCCAATTTAGGTACATTTGAAAAAAAATGTTTCTAATCACTTCAGAATTTTCAGTTGATTCTAATCATTTAGACTTAAACTCCCCGATGCTAAAAACATCAGCATTTCCTGAAACCTTTTTTCCCCCTAATAAATAAATGGTTGGATCTTTCTTGCAAGACTTAATGTTTAATATAACGACTAACGATCGTTTCGTTTATTTTGCTATTTTCAAAGTCAAGAGATTACAAATATTTGTAATGGCAAAGTAGCCGAAATGATCGTTAGTCTTTAAATTAAACATTAAGTCTTGCAAAAAAGATCCAACCATTTATTTCAGAGTGTGCAATACAAGATCCATATTCCAATTTCCTATTGAAATTATTGATACCATGCCATTAGACATATCCCAGTGCATTGTATATCCAAGTCAAATTCCGAAAATATCCAATCTTCGTGCATAAAAATAAACAAAAATTGCGTAAGATCGGAAATTCAAGTTCAATGAAATGATTAACAGAATTTATTAGAATGAAAATGCTTTGGTAAGGTATCTTCAATTTTGCAGCTCTTATGTTTCTTATATCTCGATTAAAAATAAAGTTTCCAAAACATTTAGTCATGGTATTGTTACTCCATGCTCTTGGCCACCAAAAATGGTTCGAAGGCGGGTTCACCTAATTGCACCACCGTAAATGAGCGAGACCAGACCTTTCCAGAGAATGGAAAAATTCTAGAACTAGAAAAATAAATCTCACTTTGAGCGGCAACTGCCGAGGCTAAAAGGAGGAGCCAGACAAACGGAAATTCAATGACCAAGTGTGATCGAATCACCTGGCCGAATTCTTAATCATCTTTTACGGAGAAGTAGCTCTTCCATCATAATTTCACAATATTTCGAGCCGCAGACCGAAATCTATAATTTTCGTTTTTAGATTTCAAGCGAGATTAAGATCTAAGTTATTGCGACGTCTTCGTATTTTTAAAAATCGATTCTTCGAACTTCACCATTGATAACCTCGATACGCACGGCGATTACGAACCAAAACAAAGTTCCGTTTCTCTTTTCTACAGGCCATGTGGAAGTTGTTCAACCCGTCATAAAAACGGTGACAGCAAATCCTGCCGTTTGACGTTTCGGCGCCAACACATTTGACAGGAACAAATTGGAGGACGTCATTTCCGGTTCACAAATAGTTTTATTCCCCACCAATCCTTTACAAATAAACCCACCTATGAGTCAAGGATACGCCATACGAGCATGACTATCAATGTCAGTCCATTTAATTTACGACTCAATTACGACGGGGCTTACTCCCCTTGTCTAACATGGAGTAGAAAAGAAATTACTCCATCAACGAGTGAGACAGAATATCAACTTGTTCGTCATTGACATTGCAGAAATACTTTATACAGAGAAGCGTCAAATAACATCCCTTCAATTTGTCTTTCCAATCTGAGGCAGTTTCAAATTTTACATGAGCTCGTAATTCTGTCAATCTCGTGACGGAGATTTGAACCCAATACTCATCAGGAAAAACTTCAATTCCGTGGGAGTTTTCCCAGTCATCTACTTTAGCAAAAATACCATCTTAGTTTATCTTGAAAGCTAAACTGGTCTATAAATTATCTTTTAAGATACATATCTAGATTACAGCCATTAAAAATAAGATGAATAATCTATCATATGCTATTGACTAAAACTTAAGTTCTTTCGCGTTTCACACTTCAATGTCCTAATTTTAAATACTGACAAAGGGATATTCAATTTTATATTCATGAAATTTATATTGAAATGTTAAGACAAATAATGAAAACATGATTTACAGCAAAGTTCTAGTATTGCCGAGTAAACAAATCAGAACATAAGATCTTAAAAAGTAATAAGGAAGTTATTATGGACTGGCCATAGCCATTAACATATCCTTACAAGATTCATAGTTCTATAAGACAGTTCATGGTCACGGCGGAAATGCGTTAACCTGTAATACCGTAATGCTTTGCAAGAATTTTCAAATAAATTATCTAAAGCCTATAAGAGTTTTGAAAGTAAGCAAAATCGAGCATTAGAATATCCATATATTACTCCGTTTCAGAATGGGAGCAACGATTAGAAGTTTTCAAGGATTATATACATTTACAAGATAGAATGAATTCTAATCACAATTCCGGCTCGTATTGCCTTTTAATGTGAAGAGATAGAATGGCTCGATTGTATTAATTCCCATCTATTGAAATTTTCAGTTTAAAAAAAAAAAAATAAAATCAGGAGTTTTATTCAATACGTAAGTCTTAGTATGATATATATATTAAAAAAAAAATTCGAATACCTATTTGAACAAGAAACCTTAAAACCATGTGGATTGCAGATTTCACTTCCGTGAACATTTCTCTATACAGGAGTTTCATTCCGTAATTTGCACAGTAATTCCACATTTACCATTAGATTTCAATGTTAAACAAGGGCGATTTAATTTTTATGACTAATCTACATTACGGGTCTCATTCGAAAATAACTAAATTTATAGAAGAGTTTAGATTTCAGGAACGTTGAAAATTTAGAAATTAAGTGTCGATCACGTCAAGATATGGCTTATTTTAAACAATTTACGCCGAATGCATAAATTAAACGAGAAATTATACTTACTCATTATTCTTGTCGTGTCTATGATGCCGGCGAAGTGGACGAGTGGTCAAGGGAGTCCGAGCGCACACGACGCAAAAGGCCAAGAACAAAACCTGCAAGAATAAATAGAAACCACATCAATTGATGAGCATTCCGAAGACTTAAAATGGAGAGAAGCAAAATGAAATGAAAAGCGTGTATACAAGGTTCATTCATAAATCGTCGAGAAGATTGAGAGGAATTTAAGGTGAACGGATGGAGAGAAGTTTTATTTATAAACCTGTTGCAGGATAAAAACATCAAAAGAAACGGGAAGAACTAGTTCTCGACCACCCCCGCACTCCGTATTCCCTCAATCGGAATTTCTTCATCCGTCCTACCACCCACAATATCCATGTTGTATATTTATATTAATGTCATTGAAAGTGCACGTGTTTTATGGCATTACGTAAAAAGAATACCCGAAAGAAATGCCTCCTTGCTATATCCGTTGGAGCGAACAAGTTTCCGAAATAAATCGAGAAATTAATCCCAGTATATTTTCAAAAATTAAGTTGGTTACAAAATTTTGACTTCATTAAAAAAATTTAAATAAAGCAAGAAATAAATTTCCATCTAATGTAGGATATAAATTAATCTTTAAAACCTCAGGGGACCTGTATATCATTAGCAATATATGAAACTAAAATATTCTATAGAAAAATAGTTTTATTTTGTCATAATACGAAATAGGCTTACTTCATTCTAATTTATTAGTTGCCTAAAAATTTTAATAGAATGCATATCACTAAAAGATCATCGAAGCTGCAACGGTTATATTTTCTTTGGTTAAAATTTTTTAAAACTATCATCCCTTTTTGGAAGTGTCCAAATTTGATAAACTTAGTCTTCCAAAGACATTAATTAAAAAATTCATTTTCCATAAGAAAATTTTATGTAAAATATACATGAAGCAAAAGGCCCAGTTCATTTCTCTCGGCTGGGCGGAGAAGCCCAAAGAACTGACAAATATCGGGCAGCCAGGAAGATAGGGAAGACTTCAAAGATGAAAAAGTAAATTCTAAACGTGAAGTTTTCACAAGATTGACAAAAAAAAATAAAAGTAAAATATTGCTAGTTTCAAAATTTTGTACATTTTATATATATATAAAAAAAAATCTTCAAACTATTTCAAAATTTATCAAACGTTTTGTGAATTTAAAATTTAATAGTTTTATTTACGGGTTTTTACATAAATTTTACTTAAGGCATAGCCGGCTCTTTGCTACTGAAACGCCATATTTAACCTTGGAATAAAATTTCGACAATTTGAACCGATAAAGAAGCCAAGCGAAATAAATAATTAGGCAAAGTTAACACATAGAAACCTCTTTGGTTACATTTAAAAGAAATGCTGGCTACGAGGGAAAAAGTTTACAGCTTTCTCGCATCTTGCACACTAAGCGCAACGTTAAAAGAAGCAACTTTACTTCTCTCTCTCTATAACGAAACGGATTTAAAAAAGAAAGAAAAAAATTAAACTTACCGGCGCGATCGACAGCGCTCTCTTCATCCAATTAATTTCCATAAACACCTCATGAATTCTTTACAAAGATATAACCAGAGTCGTACAATGATATATATTCAATAATCTACATGGACTCGTTAGAGCGATGTTAAAAAGTCATATTCGTTTTTCCCTTCTACTTTCCACGTTTTTTTTTAAGGAAAAATAAAAAAAACTTGTGTCCTTCTCTATAAAGATGTTAACGCGAGTTTTAAAAAAGTGAAATAGTAATTGTTATTTAAAAACGGGTATAAGATTAAGGTAAAGACTCCTCGGTAAGAACTTTTATATGAAGAAGAAGAAGAGCGACGACCGACAGCAACGGAGGCGTGTATAATGACTGACTGAGAGTCTCGGCTCGGCATTACCTGTTAACGGCTTACAAGGGTTCCCCAGGCGGCTACCCATCCCTTCGTCGTCGACTCGTCCGGTGAACGTAATTTCTGATTGGAAGATACCATATCCCCGGAATGGAGGACGTGTCTCATCATTTGCGTATTTCGGCCAAAAACTGAGGAACAAACGCGGGATTCCGGAGCGCCTTGGCCGTGGCTGCTGAAGGAGGCGAGTCGGTAAAAGAGATAGAAACCACAACGGGAGCGAAAAACTTATAAGGTAATCCTCGCTTTTCCACCCTGGGGCGACAATTAAAATGCTATTCGAGAGTCTGAAAAAAAATATTTAAAAAATGGCAAAAAAAAAAAAAAAAGAAAACCATTCTCCGCAGGAAACTGATAATCTCACTAGAGCGCGCCTTCTCAACACATGCGTATACGACTTTGACACATAATCGTTATTATTCTTTTTATTTATTTATCGAGTTAAATACCAACACTTCCGATAATGTTTAGCACGGCTTTCAACATTTATTGCTTTATTTCCCCTTTTTTTTTCTTTAAGTATTCGGATCTCCTTTCAAGCCGAAAACACATAAAACAGATTCAAACACAATGTAACGATTTGAAATGAAATTGTGTTGCCCGTAATATTAAAAAAATTAATTAAATTAATACTTGATGCACTTTTAAAAGCTTACCAAATCGTATCTCTTTATGAGCATTAATTTCACATGTACGATAAACATCATGATATTTCTAGTCACAATCTATATTGATTAAGAAAAAACTTACACCGTTATCAATGGAACGCAAATATTTTCATAAGAGCTTGGCCTGGTTTTCTAAAAGTAATTTTATTTGTTTTACTTTTTTTTTTAAATTTCCGCTAACAGAAAGCATCCTGACTAATTTTTTTTCCCTCGATTAATAAACACAAAAACTTAAACAACCAATAACAAACAGTAATTATAGTTTAATAAAAGGATCTGAAACCTTGATTTTTTTTCTCTGAATATTTGCCTCGTCAAGAACTTTTAATTTAATTAACGAGTCAAGTATTATCTTAATTGATTTATAAGAATTTATTATGATAGAAATATTATTCCAAATTTTGGGGAATGAGTGAATAAAGGGTCATTGATATAGCTTGGGATAATGGAATCAAAATTTTTACCTGTAATCGGGGCGGCAGGTAATAAATTACGCAAGATACAAGGCCAATCTTTCGCCAGATTGGCGAAAAGCAGTAAATTATGAAGAAAGTATTAAAAGATAGGGAAAAGAGGGGTGAAAACTGGAGAATAAATTTATGGCGCATAAATTAAATTAATGCGCAGTTTTTTCAAGTATAAAAATTGAAGATAATAAGCGAGCCGGAGATTTTTATCTAATGAAAGATTCACTTAAAATGAATGGATAGGTTTCAAATTCAATAGCAGTTTCGTTTACAGTATACGATATAATTACCAGATCATAAAAAATATCGCCTCAGTAAAAATGATTTTAATTAATTCATAATTAATTATTTTTTTAAATTCCTAGCTATTCATTGAATTTTCCGTTTATCCACTAATTTCAGAGGCGCAAGACAGAGGGCAATTTTAGATTCTAATAAGCTGAGCTACTTAATAAGATACAAATATAAGAGTATTTTTCTTTGAAACTGCTTATTTTTTTATCTAATTTATTTATCGAGTTAAATCAGGGAGCCCTAGTATATGACAAGTCCATTCTTAAAATTTGTATGCAAGATATATTCAATTATATATGTAAAATATATAGGGTGGATTCAAAAATGAGCCCCCCCCCCCCCCCGTTTTATTTTCGTAACCGAAGCAGATATGTCAATATTGATGAATCCAATGAATAGAAAGTTGTGGGTGACCAAACATGAAATTCCATGGTGCACTTTTCATCATCCCAAATATGCGAATTAGAACACATTCAAACCCTATCTTAAAACCCGTAACAGATACACGAAAAATTCCAATTGAAGACTTGTTCAGCATGGAATTTCGAAGAAAATAAAACAGATTTCCAAAATCCGATGAACGGATCACCACCAATCCAAAGCAGATCATGTTGACCATTTCAGGAACAGTGTAGCTTGCCATCATGGATTGTTCTTCTTCTGTATGCTGACACATGCCTTTTATTTGCTTTTCCTCATGAAAGTGAATGTTATTATGGTAATTTTTGGAAATGTCTTGATTTGCATATTGAACATTCAAATGTCTTTGTGAAGTCTTTTAAATTCAACATGTGATTGTTGATGATCCGTTCATTGGAATTTTGGATTTTATTTTTTTGTTTTCTTCGGAATTCCATGCTGAGCAAGTCTTCAATTGGAATTTTTCGTGCATCTGTTACAGTTTTTAGGATAGGATTTGAATGTGCCCTAATTTGCATATTTTGGATGATGAAACGTGCACCATGTTCACCCACAACTTCCTATTCATTGTATTCATCAAAATTGATATTCTGCTTCGGTTACGAAAATAAAAGGGGGAGGGGCTTATTTTTCTATATATAGTTCTATAATTATTACATTCATCGAATTACAGACTTTTTCTTCGCTTTCCTATTTTAAAAAAACATTTTTTACTGCTTCCTCCTTTCTCTTTTAATTTGTTTGTTTTGATACAACCGATACTGTTCAGCAGCGATACCATAAAAACTATCAAAAGTCATGAAGAATATACATATTGCTTTAAGGAAGCAAACATATTATTTTCAGCTTTTAGGAAAGCGTATCTCGATATCGTATTGGTTTCCCCGAACAATAAAAACTCGAAATTGTATTGATAACAGAACCTCCAAGAGTGCGCGTTACGTAAGAGTCGAGTGGCAAAGTGCGAAACGAGGAAGATCGTTTTTGAGACCTTTCGTGTTCAATTCAACATCTGATCTGAATTTGACGTCAAACCGTTTATAAAATTGACGCACGACCTATTTTTAATAGAGAAGACCCATTAAAAATATTAGTAAAAATAGCAAAAACATTAACATATTTGAGGGAAGCGTGGGAAGTGAGATTGTAACGGGAGATAGCAATTAAGGGAGGGGGAGGGGGGGGGGGCAAGAGAGACAGTTAGCGATACTGGGTGATAAAAGACAGAATTCATTACATCCTGGCTAATGGCTGAGAAATTTGTGACAAATTTCATTTTGACGGTAATTAAGCAAAAAGTGTGGACCGCAGGCGGCGATAAAACTGACGAGATTTTGACGTCTTCGCAGGTGCGAAATTTAATCCTCTTAATTTCAAGTGGAAAAAGATAAAAGTTATCGCTGATTTTCCTCCTCCTGCATTCGACTATAAGACGACGACCATTTGCTTCGTGTTTTGATACATTTGAGATAATTTCTTTAAGTTTTACAACCCTTCATGCATAATTAGCCTTAAAATACAAGCAATATTCCTTATACAATATTCTACCTGGAAAAAGATGTATGTTATTAAAAATACAATACAAATAAAATTTTATCGCTCATTACCTTTCCTCCCTTTAATAAAAAAGGCATAAAGAAGTAAGCATTTCTTTGAATCAGAAAAAAGTCCTTATGTTCTTTTTTAGTTTTGTGTACACTTCTAGCTTCTAATATATTATTGTCGTGAGCAGTTTAGCTTTTTTACAATGAAATATTGAAGTTCACTGAAACTAATTATTTTTATATCAAAAAATTTGCTTCTGAAAAAAAAAAGGCTACTAACATATTATCTTTCTGTTTGTAAAAAAAAAATGTGGTGTTTACCCGGAAGAAATTTAATATTAACCATGTCATGGGAATATACCCCTCGATCCTACTTTATTTTTTTGCCAATATAAATATCAATCCGAAATACAGGAGTTCCGAGATTATGAGACTACTACATTTTTTAATTAAAAAAAATAACACTTGATTACAGATAATTCGTAAAGCTTGAAATTAAAGGTATCGAAATATGATTTACAAAAAATATAATGTTCAACGATGTTGTAATGTTTTATTTTAGTTTGTTAACGCTTTTTTCGTCGAAATTATCAAATTCAAAACATTCAAAGCCATAAACTAATGCAATACAACCTTGGAAAGCAGACCGATAATACAAATTTATTGTTGTTAAACACTCTTAGGTAACTTTAGTTCAGAGATTTTTATCTCCCGATAACTCCGTCTCTGTTTGCTATTAAATTATTTATTTCCACATACTCTTCTGTCTACGATTATAATGACACGGCTAAAAATAAAAATTCATAAATAAAAAGCTGCATCGAAAAATTTAGAAAATGACTGATGAAAAGTTGTGCATCTCGAAACTTCTCCTGTTTCATTAATAAGCTGGATATGAAATATCAAGGTTAAATAGGAGAAGAGAAAAGGTATTCCAAAGTTTCAATTTATTTTTAAATAAACAGAAATGTTAGAATGTATAATGTTTCTTTTCAGGGAATAATTATAATGCACTCATTTCGAAAAATAAAATCTTTTATACATTTTATCAGTTAACGAACTCCTAATGGCATAAGTTGTATATTTATTTAGCGAACTTATCACAATTAATTATCAGTAAAGTAAATCACAATTAATTACCAGGGGGAAAAAAGTAATGCAACCCTTAATGTATACAGCTTTTTTTTTTTTTAATATATAAAACATTCACTTTCTCACTTTGACATGTCCAAAAAAAGCGATAATTTAATTAGTTCATGAAATGATCACCAGAGTCCTCCACTGCTATTTTATCATTCAGCGACTTTTATTTTTAATGGATAAATTGCTCAAAAATGAGTACATTATTGCACGATAACTTGAAAACGGGTTAACTTTTTCAAATTCTGTTTTCAGAAATATGACCATCAAAGTCTTATCTCGGCCGTATCAACTTTTCAGAAGTTTTCGTGGACCCCTTCAAGTCGAATTCACATGCTAATACAGTGAGTGTAATGAATACCAAGATAACGGCATGTCATATAACAATCGATTTGTCAAGAAGGAATACCTTGTTACTTTCTGTTCATCTTTTAAGCATTACAGACATCGACGCGCGCACTTGAAATCGCTTTGTCGACGCACGATTGTTCAAGTACTCATAGCACAGAATAAGAGGGAATATTGCTCCGTACTCATAGTCTAAATTATTCAGTAGCGGAAGAATGGAGCAACTTATTGGTTTTATAATGTCAGTCCTTCATAATTTTTGCATTATTTTTTGAGGTAGAAGGTTGAAATTCGGTATGTAGCTTCCTACGGGCAAGTCCATCTGCACTATTTAGTTTGGTTTAGATTAGTACACCGGGGTCGGAATTATTGGGTGGGATTCAGAGAGGACAACATATCTATGTGCTATTCAGTAAGTAAAGCCGTGAAATTCAGTATCCAGATTCCTCTAGGCAAGATCCACATTGTTATGAAGTTTAGGTCCATTTGTTCCTTTGGGGTCGGATTTGCGGGGGTGGCAGTCACTTGGTCTTTAGAACTATGGCAACATATGGCATGTGATATATCATACGTTCGGAAATGATGAGAAAGGAAAGAAAATACGAGCTTTTTTACATTTTCTACATATTATGTTCTAGAAAATTAATTTTTTGATTAAAAAACTTGGGGAGAGGTAAAAAGTGCAAATAAAAAGGTAAAAATAGATGACTGCAGGACCTGTTACTTGCCTTACCCTACTCGGGGGGGGGGGGGTAATTTCTTTTTAATAAATGTATAAATGTATTTCTGCTTCACTGCTAAAGCTCCTCCTTGGAATATTTACAAGATTTTATTCTAAATATATAATTCTGTTTCTCGAATATAATTTAAATACATCAAAATTACATAAACAAGAAACAATGGACTAATCGTTTGCTAATCTATGCGCTGTAACAGCAATTATATTGGAAATTCTGGTATAACCTTGTCAAATGACAATTTTTTTTCTATTAAATATTATGAACTTCTTCCATAGGATGTCTATAATGCATGGTCTTTACATTTTTGGCGCTAAGCTTTCGTTGAAGAGAACCAAATTGCTTTCGTTTATAGTGTTGAGCTGTTCTTCACAGACGGCAATACAGCTAGCCATAAAGTGAACGGAGAATATAGAGTCATCACTTAAAATTTCGAATTATAATCATACTGGTCTAAAGCTGTTATGTTTTCATTCATTCTCTGACACCTCTGGAAATATGCCTGCGAGAATCTTTTAAATCGCATTCCCATGTTAAAGAATAGGAGAGTCGCGCTCGGCTATGTGTGCTTCACAAATTTCTGAGCCTCTTATTGCCCAATCGACAAGTTTAAAATAACGCAAAAAAACACTTATCATGCTTCTGTTTTCATGGCCTTATACGAAAATTGTAATAACCAATGGCTCACTCCCGTAAGTTTAGTAAACTTGTGCATTATCAATTTCCTAATTTCCTGTCGTGTGAGTAATCGCACTATATAATAATAAAAAGCAACTGTTTATGTATTTTGTGAGTCAGGGTTAAGTCAGTTCACGAACGAAGAATTTCATTTACATTACTTCGACATATTTCATGGTTCAAGTTCGCAGTTTGTGACGTATAGTAATTGTTCTAAAATAAACTGTATCGCGTCATTTTCTATTAAGTGACGCCAGCGATGACCATAAATCCATAAAAGAGTTATCTGCCTTCATAAAAAATTATACAGGTTATACTCATACTCACACAAACACACGCAACTCATACCCATAAAGATTATAAACAGACTACCACTTGTGGTCGGCCATTTCTTGGTAGAAATTCCTAAACGAGGTTCACTTTCCCAATAGGAACCAAGAGAGATATTCAGCAGCATTTGCTTCTGACTCATCGAAAACTTCCTGAATTTTTATTGACATTCTTCTGCCACCTTACTTCGGACTGTGTATATAAACAGTAGATTACCAAATTTACCCACTAGTGCGCAATATTTAGCTAGAGCGAGAATAGGGATAAATTTAGACCATTAGAGAAAGAAAAAAAATTCCCCTTTTCGCCGGTCAACACATTCGGTTCAAAAATAAGGTAACCGTTTTTATTTCTTCTTTTTTTAAAAGGACAACTTTCTTTTCAGAGGTGTGAAATTAATCCTGATTTGTAACGACCGTAACCTTCAAAATTCTTGGGGTTTACACGCCAAGGGCTTCTTTATTCCCCTCTCTCTGCAACTTCCCTTCTTTTCTTTTTCTCGTCTCTTTGGATGGTTGGTAGGATGGTGTTTGAACTGGCTACTATTTTAAACTCTCGACTTGATCGAATCTCTCGTAAACACCAAGCTTCCGATGCAATGAGACCCATGCTCTCAAAATAAAGCTTTTCTTTAAGAATTTCGATGTTTTAGCAATTGCCAATAGCAAATTACGTGATAAGAAAATTAGAGGGGGTCATTTTCTGAAAAAGTAACTTAATAAAATAAATAAAACAAGAATCATTTGTACTGTTTACTCCTGAAGAGACAATATGTTGTTATTTATTTATTATGAATGCATTACCAGTTCATAAAAATGAAATAGGCAGAAATCTGTAGAGGCTTTTTAGAGACGATACTTTATAAAGTGAGTTTTAACGACATACGATTTATTCAAAGTGAAATAAATCTTAAAAGAGAAAATTTTGAAAAAAATCAAATTAAAATCGATAGTCTCGAATTCATTTCGTCCATCACTGGAAACGCGCAAAATGAACTCGGAACCATTTTATTTCCTCGAGACATTTCGAAATTTTGTTTTAAAAATATCATTATTAAGTTGAAGTCCACTTTATCCGTCACTAGATATGTAATGTAAGTGCAGGATAAAGTGGAGTTCAACTTAATAATGATATTTTTAAAACGAAATTTCGAATTTTTTTGAGAAATATGTTGTAAGGTGTCCATATATGAATTCTTTTCGACATGTCTAAAGATATTTAGATCAGCAATATCATTTTTGCTTTCCATGTTAAAAATACAGGCTTCCCTGCAGCAAATGACTGTGTAATTTTCAAATCCTTTAGCATTTATTAATGTTTGATGTTTTAACATGATGCCGGGGAAATGTTTAATGGTAAATTATTTTTTCAATAAATTCTTTTTACTGATTCGTTAGAGAATTACACAGATATTATATCTATCTTTTGATTCGTCAGCTAAAAACCAGGTTGAAAAATTTTTGAAATACTTCACTGAATTTTAAGTTTCTGAAGGGAAATTTTGATTTTCATAAAAATTCGGCGCATCATAAAGTATTTTAAATGTTTCTAAAATCTCGTTATCCTCTAAATATTTGAGGAAAACAGTTTTTAAAGTTGACAGCTTTAACTGATAACGCGGGCTTCTCTGCAATACACTTATCAAGATAATTTCAACATCCTTAGAATTGCAATTAGATTCATCTGCATGATATGGATTCTTATAGGGCGGATTCAGCAGATATTTGTATTTCTTCTGAGATATTTATGCTCCGATAATTTTATACGATCTTCTGCACTAATTCCATTCTTTGTGGTAAATAATTGTTTGAAAAATAAGTCTTTATAGATTGGGAACGGTCCCATATATGCTTAACTGTATTTGGAAGCTAAGTGATTGCGTACATTAACTGTTAATTGGCATTATTATCCTGAAGGGGGCATTATTATTAAACTTTCTGTTTACTGTACCTTGCAGATGTTCAACTAGGAGTTTATCAAACATAGATATGGTTAGTAATATTTTACGGGGTACTTTTCACAAAAGAGGAAATTGTCTCAAAATAAACTTACCGTCCAATTTATTAAAAAAAATACCCCTACCCAACCATGTACAAATGGGTCATCTCTCGTTTGCATATTCAGTTGATCTCAAACGGGACTTAAGAGAAACAAGGACCTCATAGCTGCATCTTCACCTCAATTCCAACCACATCATGAACAAGGCAAAGAAAAACAACCTAACGGACTTTGATTGTGGTATTAGAAGAGCAGGCGCTTTCCTCAGGGAAACAGTGATCCTTTTAGGCTTGTCACAAACTATTAATTCAGTATTGTTCGAATGGTGTGATCTGGGGGGAACCATTCCCAAAGGTACGCCTGTGAACGTCCACGGGTCGTAGATGACCGTGATGAGCAAAGGACTCTAAACTCATCAAGACAACTGATCTGCCACCATTCACCAACTAACAGCGCAATCCCATGCTAGATTTGGGGTGGGCATTACGGAACGCACAAGTCTTCGAACCCTTTCATAGCTGGGTTATAACAGCAGATCCCCCCGGTTTCCTGTACCTTTGTATCCAAACGAGACTGTGGACGACAAGGAGAAGAATTCTGATTTGATGAGTCCACATCTAACTGCTCTGAGGAAGGAACGAATCAGGGTCTGCTGTCAACCGAATGAAACCCTTTTTGTCTGATGTCACTTGTATAAGGATGTGGTGGCAATTAATTGTTTGGTGAAACTTTTCTTGGCATTGCCTGGGTTTCTTTATCAGAATTGATCAATGCCTTGTGCCGAGAACTTAAACATCATCGCCGACCAGTTGCATCCCAACATGGCTGCTATGTTCTGCAGGGTGATGGGATCTTTCACCATAAGGCGCGAAGATGGGTTCTATAATTCAACAAATAAGTCAAGAGAATCCCTCCTCTTGCAATAGATCACGTGGTCATGATGTTGGCAAAGTTCATCAGCCATTCAGCGGCTGTCATAGCCTTATTGCACAGTTCCTTTATTTATCGTTCATGTTTCCTGTTTAAAGTGCGCTTTGTTCAACACTGCTCAAACAACATGTCAAAAATAAAGTATTACGATTTTTCTGAGGAAAATTAATTTCGCATTAATTAAAAACAGACCTTTTCAAGGGCAATCAATTTAATAGTAATCCATTTAACAGCTCCCTCAGTGCAAGGCTATATATTACTCCAGCTAGTTTCCATGGTAACACAATGACTGACAGTTGTCGTGATTGGCCAGTACAGTCTCCCACTCGAGCATCTTTGGAGATGAATTGGAACGGGCGATCCGACAGATCATCGCGCAATTTTGGATCGCCATTTTCTACGGAACTGTGGAAAAATTTGCTGCTATTGTAATTTAGTGTCACATTATTTTATCTCCGCGTTAGCATTAGAATATACCGCAACGGTTACAATCTTCAGTCATAGAGCTTTTGTGGAGAATCACACGGAGTCAATGCCCACAGAAGTCCAGGCAGTTGAGGCACACGGAGAAGTAATAGTGTCTAAGGTGGGGTTTCTAATAAATTGGCAGTTTCTAGTCCATGGTGGAATCTACCATCAAAATGTATCCTCAAGGGAAAATGGACAACTATAGCATGCCATAATTGAAACATTTGGCCGTGACGCCCTTCTATGGATACGGAGCTAAATTAATGTGGCACTAACTTGTAGTAACGCACGTAGCCAAGTTTTCTCGAAGAGAGCAGGAATCTGAAAAGGATATAACAGTTCATTGGAAATATTATCTTAGAAATTTAATAAAACAAATGATTATCTTAGATTTGAAATTAGCTCGTTTTAAATATTTAGACCTTTGTGTCATCTTTGTTAATAAAAACAGCTTGAAGGAATGAAGGAAAGCGTAATCCCAAAAGGTTTATATGATAAGAAAAGAATTATAACTGAAAAAGGATTATAACTCCCATTAAAGCATACTCCCACCTCCCATCCTGTACTTGTTTTAAGCATACTTGAAATTCTTTTTACATTCACCAAGCCCTATTTGACGTGTATCTTCATTCATTTGGTAATGAATCTTGTTAATGTGAAGGGAATCTTTAATTCGAAAGGCCTAAACATTGAAAGAAACACTGCTGAGCGAAATGAATTATTAGAATTCTAATGCTAAAAACATATATAATCAGATTAAAAGTGATGTAATATAAAGAGAGCGAGAGAGAGAGAAAGAGGAAGCCCCCTGTATGACCTCACCAGGGTTGGATTTGTCCCCCTTTTCTGGGTGATAGACTATGACGGTCGTAGCGGGCAACCAAGTTGGGGCACCCTTCATTAACTCTTCTGTCTAAATTTCATGTCGCATTAAAGGAGGATCATTTATTTCATTTGTTGTTTCTATCAAAGACATGCCAGCCGACGTTGCGACAGCTGCCACAAAAGATTCCCCCTGATAACAGCAATAATTTGTCATATATAAAAAAAAAAGTCCTCTCTGAGGTGGTAGGCCACCCAAACGAACACCCCTACATTTCATCCCTCACCATGCGTTTTTAAGGCCACCCTCAATTTTCCTCCCAAAAACCCCTTGACAAGGGTGGGGTCCTCGGTCGGTCGGTAGGTCGGTTCGGATGCTAGCTAGATGGAATAGACTAGAGCCTCTCCAGCCTTGTTTATTCTCCAATGGGCAATGCTGGTATTTTCCTCTTCTTCTTTTTTCCTCTCCGAGGAGCAACCCCGCCTAGTGACAGGAATTCACATCTTCAACTGATGGACGTGACAGGATGGTTTGGATGGGACGGTAACTGAATAGACAACGCTCAAGACACACACATACACACTCCAGCAGAGGGAAAAAAAAGAGAGGGAAAAAAACCGTGGTAAACATTCTTTTTGATTGTTGAAATTTTTGTTTGGAAAGAAAATTGGAAAAGAACGAGGACATGGATATCCAAAAATGTGGAGCTTTAACTATACAGAAATAGGAAACTATTTATATACAATACTTTTAATTCGCATGGTTTTTTTTAATATTATTAGTTTATAAGCGCAAATTTGAAAAAATTCATTTAAATTAAATTTATATATATTTTTAAAATTATTATTTAATAATACGTTTATCAAAATCCTTATGGTTTAGGAGTAGTTAAAGTTTAGCTTACTTATTTTTAAGAATCCAGGTTTCTTTTAAAAATGAGATTCATGAACGGTTAATGTTTATTCCTTCTCATTATTACGTGCTCTGTCTCTCTCTCTGTGCCTCTCTTACACACCCAGCTAATCATCACACTCATACACGTGCGAATTTAAGGTAATTTTTAGAGCAAATTTCTCATCAGATATAAAGATGTACTCCATCTGTCCGGGAATTTGGTATACATTTCAACATTATTTTTGTATTGTAAATGTATATCACATTTTCGGATACAGGAAGTATCTTTTACAAAAAAAGAACATTCTCTTATACGAATTTTCATTTCGTTATCTGCCAAAATGTCTTCTATGAACCTTTGTCACCCATGTTAGATATTATCATTTGTTTTTTTAATTTCTTAATAAAAATTGAAAAACAATGTCCTATATGCAGAGTGTTTCAGAGCACCCGTATCAGCCATTTTTTTGAAAGATAATGATTCTAGATTATGAAGAAACAGGATACACAAGATCCACTTGACCACAAAAAGTTGGCATTTACTGGCAGAGATGTATATTTCGATCACAAGGTGATCTTAGGGGAAAGTAACCACAGCCCCAGAGGTCTATTTCTAATTATTTATTGGTTCTAGATGTTTGAATAAAGAATATTATAGACAAAACCTATGACAGTTTTGGTAGTTTCGTTTTTCAGAAAAAACGTAGGGGGAACTGAAGAGAACTTTGAAAATTCAATTGAGAACATAGGTCATATTTTTGGATAGTACTTTTAAAAATAAACAATTTTTCCTAAAAGTTTTTTTTCTCTAACCCTCACCGTTTGTTCACAATTAAAGAAAAATGAATATAAATCAGTAAATTAAATTAGTGAATTAAATAAATAAATTAACTAAATTATTGTGATATTGGGTTTTCTAATGTTACATTCTGCCATACATTCTTCATAAGTGCTCAAAATGTGCAAAACAAAATGTCGCCAAAACGATGCTGGCCACTTATTTTCTGCCGGGCTAGAGGGCGGATTGGACGAAGAGGAATAATTACTTGGCCACCCCGTTCATACTTACCTATTCGAGGGAGCGAATTAAAGACATCGTCTACAGGACATGAAAGAAAGGATTAGAGTCTCTCAGAAGTGGTGAAGTCCTCAGAGCAATCCAGGATGTAAGAAAGAGAACACAGCACAAATCTGTGCACATTTTGAACATTTATGAAGTGTGCATGGCAGAATATAATATTAGAAAACCGATATCACAATAATTTAGTTAATTTATTTATTTAATTCATTAATTTAATTTACTGATCTATTTTTCATTTTTCTTTAATTGTGAATAAACGATGAGGCTTAGGAAAAAATTTTTTTTAGTAAAAGTTGTTTATTCTGTCTTTGGATAGTACCACAGTGACGTAATTGGTTAGCGCGTCAGTGGCATGAGCTAAAGGGTCCTGGTTCGAACTCGAGTTGTGGAATTTTCTTTTTTATTTTTCATCATTGATTATAGATGTTTGAAAAAAATAATTTTATGAACAGTACCTATGATAAACAATTCATTTTTGATAGTTTCATTTTCCAGAACAAATATGAAGCAGGAGGAACTGAAGACAACTTTGAAATTCAAATATGAACACAGGTTTTATCATGAGGGGTTTTCTTTGTTTTTCATCAATAATTTAACATATGTTGTATGGCGTATGATAAAACCCTCATGGACCCAGCTTGAATTATTCTTTAATGAATATTACGCCTTAGGAAAGATAATCCCAGCCCGCGGACTAGGTAATGCTCTAACCAAGCCCAAAAGACATTAAGTAGTGTAAATGCTTTCATGTCTACAGTGTCGCAATTGGTTAGCATGAACTGAAGGATCCTTGTTCGAAGCCAAGCTATGGAATTTTCTTTCTCATTTTTCATTAATAATTTAACATTTGAAGTTTGGCGTATGATAAAACTCTCATGAACTCACCTTGAATTAATCTAGACTCAATGTCTTTCAAACCCTTATGCTCTGAAACACTCTGTATAATGCTTTTATATAATAATTCAATTGTTTATTTGGTTATTTCATTATTATTTTTTAGTATGCATTGTGATTTTATGCTTCTCTATTACCAAGTGTTTACTACCAACCGTCTTAGATAACCGTAGCACATTTGTAAATTGTGCATGTTTCAGATAAAATTTTTCTCCGTCCTTTTTTTTAAAAAAAAGAAAACTCTAACTTAATTTTTACCTATCCCAAAGTAGACATGTTCCAATATGGCTTAAATAGAGATTTTGTTTTAAACGCCGAATAAAGTTTGCTGAAAAATTTATCACCGTGATAAATTAGCCACAACGAAGTTTATACGTAAAGATTAAATGTCACGTCAGAAGATAACGTCTTTTTGTAATATTATTCATGTACTACATCATTCGTACAAGGTCCGCAAGAAAATCCGATTTACGATTGCTTTGAAGTACCTATAAGGAAATGAAGATGGCTCGAAGGGTTTTGGCCTAAGTGTGTAAAATTTACAGTTTGCGTTCACTGTCAGTTCCGATATATTTATGAACAGGGAGCAACCTTCCGCCTCTCCAATTAGGAAATGGGACAGGACAGAGGAGAAAAACACAAGTCGAGTGAAAATGCCGACTGAAAGCGGACTTTTCAAGCTACTTCCAAAGGTAAAAAAATAGAGAGACCATCACTTTAATCCGTGAGATGGGTTAATTCATAGCAAGAATATTATTTTTCCAGTATTATTTATCCTGTAACAAACAGGTAAAGGTATTTTTCGAGAATCCGCCCAGATCTTTTGTAGGATGTCGCTCGTTCAATGCTTCTTATTATAATATTAATGGTTTTAATCATTGATATAGAGGAAGAACCTCTATATCAATGGTTTTAATAGATTGTATTTGTCCTTGTTGATGACTTGTGTTAATAAACAAATTGAAAGCATTGCAGGTAAGACGCATTAATGAAAATCACTATGTAAATTCCTGTAAATCTGAAGAGCTAAAATAGAAACCATCGCATTTTAAAAAGGTCCATAAAGTTGACATATCAAGTAAAATGGTAACTTGTAAAGTAATCGTGCAAGAGTCACAAACAGAAGAACTAATTCTAGTTCTTTGAGATGAACCTTTCCACATAGCTGTTTTCAAACTACTTCTTAATAGTTTAATAAATTACCACCTTTCAAGGCTTCTCTTATACAAATTGAAGTGCATTGCAATAACCACAATCTCCTTCATTTCTGGTCATCTTTGTATTCAAAAAATGGCAACTATTCACCGATTTGGCGTTCACAAACATAGGAATGTACAAACGTCACCAGCTCCAAAATACACCGGCTGATATGAAAATAGTACATATTATGCCAATACCCTACCACGATGGCAGATTACCCATGCAATCAAAATAGCTATTTATTTTTTTATTACTTTTTTTGCATTTATTCTCGGAATGCTGCTAAGGAAGAAGACTAATATTGGATAGATGCAATAGAAGGCTTATAATATTTTTTGGGGCTGATTAAAGAAATGCATAAACATAAACATAAAAGAAAAGACAAACCAAGTATTATTCAAAATATAGTCACCAAATTTTTAACAAAATAATATTTTCAGATATTAACTGGCTCCCTCTGCCATTTCTTCGTTTAATTTTAAAATGCATCGTGTATTATAAAGTTGTATTAGTACAATGTATTCAATTCAAAGGTTAAAGAACAAATATCGATTTCTCCTTCTTTAAATTATTTTTACCTGTTCATTTTATAATTTTTTAAAAATAATATTGTCTTTGGTATTGTATTACGGTAAATCAACACCTTCGTATTGGTTCCATTATTGGAAACCAGTTTGAATATAAATATTTGCAAGAATATCATTTAGCCCATCTTATGACGGGTGCTTAAGCCGGCAAATTATAAAATCCAAATAAACAGAAATGATAAACATAGAGGAGATGACATCCAAGCTTGGCAAATGGGAACTTATTGTATTTTGATTGCTTCTTCTATCCATCCCCCTCAATCTGTCATCTATGACCGGAGGCAAACCGCAGACAAGGGCATTGATGCGAGCTTTTGTCGCTCAGTGTCAACTGCAGCAGCCATCATCATCATCATCGTCCTCATCATCATCATCATCATCATGCATACCACCCGCCACGTGCTTCCAAGAAGTTTGCGTCCCATTCACTTTTGTTGAAACCTGGCGGCTATGGCCGGGCAGAAACCCCAGCCCAGCACACACGTTGTCGTTAAAGGCTTTTAATGCCGTCCAACTTGGTGAATGATGCCATTCTTCGATGACATGAATAGCAATAACACGGAAAAAGACGTGCAGCTTCTTTTTTTATAGATCATTTCCATTAATAACCCGCAAATTGTAGGACCTGTTTACAATTTGGGGAGAACAGCTTTGAGGAAACGTGGCGCAAACGGGCTTTTACGGCTTCAGTGCACCCCTATATTTAAAAAAAGACAAAAAAAAATGCTTTCCTTCTTATTTTTTTTTACATCCCGTTTATTGGTATTTGAAACATTGTATAACATTTACAGTCTTTCTTGCATTTTCTTGCAATCATCAAAATATTCCCCAGTAATCATAAAGAAGCAGTTTTTCAAAGCTCCAGAGAGCTCGTTCAGCTTTAAGCTAGTGCACAGAAACTGAAATGATATTGCCATTCCTAATAAATAGTTCTATAGTTTTCGCCGGCTTAAAAAAATATTGGGTTAAAGAACTTGTTTTAGAGGTGTTAAGGACAAACTTTTATAATGAAAGCAGAGCGAATGCGTAATCTAATGAATAATCTAATGCAAATGAATAATCTAACAAGACCAATATAATTCAGCGGATTATTTATTGAAATTTTCTATAAATTGTAGTCTCATAAATTTTAAATTGCTGCATTATCACTCTCTTCCTTAAGCCTTAATTGAAATAAATACATTGACTTTTTAGAGCTGACTATTAATTCCCTCACCATTTCATTTCTCAGATACATTCTTCATGATTCCTTACCGCCCTTAATGTTCCGTTCTATTGAATTTTTTTCCACGGAACTCATGAAAGTTTCAGTCGAAGGTTATTCTGAGGGACGATGTTTCCGCCTATGAAAATGACATCAACGGCAGTTGTTCTCAATTCCTTCCATTGTCATCGCAAGCGAGACAACGTGATAAAAGGAACGGTTCAATGAAGGCAATAAAAGTCTTGGTGGAATTGGAAAGAGCATGAACAGAGTTCTTGATTTAAAAAATTAACTTGAAGTAGTTAATGATGCGTGTTTAGATTTACATTAAAAAGTTCCAAAAATTAGGAAGTTAAAAATGCAATTTCGAACGTCTTGTTTGTATACGAAATTAATTCAAAATATTCAAAAACGATGATTAATAGTAGCTCTCCGTAATGACCAAAGAGAGATCAGCGGCAGAGAAATTAGGTAAATTGGTCAAATCTCTTAATGAAAAATGGTTCAAGGTTTAATTATTAGAAAAGCAATATGATACATAAACAGATATTTATTAAATATTAAACTTGGAATCCACTTTGAGAGGTCAGAAGATATATCAAGTTTTTTTCTTAGTTTGCTGTTACTCACTTCACCCTTATATAATTTGTAGTTTTCTCTGATCTTTCCGAAGTAGAAATTTTAAATTCCGTTCTTGTAAATTTTAAAGTGGATTCATTTGAATATTCAGAAGTCACTTGTCTATAAAAGTATAACTCTGTTGAAAACGACTGAAATTACATTTCCTCGTTCTGGTTTTCCATTTTCTCCAGCCCCCGGTTTTTCCACTTTTTCCTCGATCTCTAAATCCTAAGTGAACAGGGTGAATACATTAGAGGATGAAAATTTTGCGTTTTATATTCACTAAATTATATGGGTCAAAACGATTTCAAGAATAAGAAGGTGGAGGGGGAAGACTTAAAATAAACTTTAACCGCCAATTTAAATTCTTCTGTCAGAAACAGTGGCAAAAAATGTATACTCAAGTAAATGAAACGAAACGGAAGACATATTTATGGCTGAAAACAAGAGCAGGCAGGGAATTTCAATAGAGACGCTCAGGGCAGGTTCTGATTGAAAGAAGGAAACTGCTTTTAAAATTATTAAAAGAAGAATTATGATTTATACATGTATTTCTAAAGTTTCCTTTTTGTGGGATTTTTAAAATTCAATCCGATCATTAAACGATTGGTTTCCACTTTCCTCATTTTATTTAGTCATTTTTATTTGAATTTCCCACAGGCTTCTTATTTGGATGATGATATTAAAAACTTTCCTGAGTGAAGTTTGAAAATTAAAAAAAAATTTGAAACGTCTAAAAAAAATTTGAAACGAATAAGCACGAAAGTATTCTCTTTAAAGACCACATTTTTTATTTATTATCCCCTCGTAAAAATATTTTGACATAATTGCACGCGGCTATATTATTTATTTAATTAGCACTTTATAAAAACGAGGAAGGCAAATTACGCAAAAAACACAACCTAATTTCTCATGGAAAAAATCATTAATTAATGAAGATGTAAGAAGATAAAAACTAGTCGAAGATAAAAACAGGTTGAGAGGATACGACTGCGATAACAAAATATCCATTGATGACCATACTAATCGTTAGACTAAATAAAAATATTAAACGGTTATCACCTGACTGAATATATTTAATAATAATCGAAAATCATTATTTAATTTTGCTTATTAAAAAACGTTTATAATTTATAGAAATTCTTTCCCCAGGGATTATATCTAGAGAGAGAGAGAGAGAGAGAGAGAGAGAGAGAGAGAGGAAAAAAGATAGTTTTACTGAAATCTATATTTCAAATAAAACTCGATAGCATTTTATTAATCTTGTGAAGAAGCCTGACATTTTGAATTACATGTTTAAACATCTATGTTATCTATGATCATAAATAATAGTCACATTACATAAGGCATCCTCTTAGAATTTTAAGCGCTCTTTTATTAAAACTCGAAGAAAAGTATAGACTCGCATACTAATTAAATTCAGCATAAAATATATGATAATCCAATAAAAGAAGCGTGTTAAACTTATCGATTAATCTAATTATCTGAAACAACACTATCATAAAATTTTCTAAAGTTAACTCAAAACAGCTCAGCTTTACGATGGCTACTTTGGAGAATAACTACACTATTAATTAACAAGTAGCCTGAGTACCGGCTAATATTTAAAATGCATGATTAATTAAATGAATAAGCTAAGATTAATTAATTAAGATAAACTAACCTCCTCTTCAAATCATTTAATATGAAAGCATTCTATTTTTCCCCAGAGTAATTTTTTTTTCTCTAATCACTTAAAGGTGTGACTTTGTTCTATAGAAAGAGCAAGTGAATGTGCTCGAAGGGGAGTTTTGTGGTTGCCCCCGGTGAACTCGATTATGCCGTGCGAATTTTTTATCGAACTAATTTCAGCAAGACTAATTTTGCAATTGGTAGAGACTTTACAATACAATAAAGGGAGAACAGAGTTTCCGACTATTTCGCCATTTGAAGGCAATGGTCTCTCTTCGTTAAGAAACTAGCAATTAATAATTAACCAATCTAATTATTTAATTCTGTTATTCCGTAATTAAAAGCGAAGGGAAGATGGTGAAGGAAAACCACAATCAAATTCAGTTCATCTTGTTTAATGGGCATAGTCAATACATAATGCAAAACAAATAAATGCATAATGTGAAATGAATTGTTTCTTTGCATAAAACACAGGTGAACGAACACAGAGGATCAAGTTTGTTCAAATATGATCAAACCTGATTATACAAAAAGTTCTCGCATTTAATAATGCTTTACTAGAATAAACGTTTTATGCTCTAAATACAATACTGAAGTTAAAATAGAAACGCTTTAAGAATTACTAAACACTTAACTGCGTACTTCACGTTTTGGAATATGTTGAATGAAGTAGATATGGTTTATCAATGATAGTTAGTTACTTTTTCTGTTAAGTAATGACGTTTTAAACTAAAATTAATTAACTTTAAGAATAACATTCAGACGGACATAGCACTCGAGCCTCTATGGTAATGAATGAACAAATAATAAAGGATATTTCAAGAGAACACTCACTAGGCATCCGGTAAGCTGTCTCATCAGATGTCCGATAATTGCGGAAGAACGATGAAAGGTTCCACTAAAGTAAAGTTGAATAAACGTTTCAAGTTGTACAGACCATTGACTCGGAGCGTGTTTAGTACAGCAGGGACGCAGCATGAAGTAGAGGTAGTAGTAGTAGCTGGATGGATAGTAGGAAGCAGCAGCTGCATTTACCCTATTTCCACCACAACTCGACGAGCTTTTCAAACCCACAAATTGGGCATCCTCATGGGCAAGTCCCGATGAATCACGAACCCCCTTCACTCTACCCTCCCACCCTTTCAACCCACCCCCTTACCCCCACTCCACCCTCCTACGAACGGTGAGTCGATTTCTCTCTCTCTCTCTCTCTCTCTCTCTCTCTCTCCTCTCGCTCATCCCCTGCGTTTTTCGACAATCATGATTGCCAAGCTCTTCCGCAATTGTCAGACAAAGTCTAGACGCCGTAGAAACAAAGGCTTCATAACTCGAGTTGGCAGCCATCGTGTCCGAATCAACAACAGACGCACGAGAAGAGGAATTTTTTTTAAATCCAGAGTGGTTTTTACGGCCTTCGTACGCCTCTTCTCGGCCAGCCTCGCTCGTCTTTTTTCTTTTCACTAAGTGAGGAAATTTTTTTCCAGCCATTTTTTTTTGTTCCCAATCGTAAAATTTATCCCCTGCTTTTTCTCCCAAGCTGAATAATTGGTCCCTTCGACCACCAACCGCGCTCACCAACCGATCGGCACAACGCACGCGCGAGCACACGCCATGTACTATCACCTCAGAGCACCACTAGCGAGGAACGTTCGCAGACTGACGTCACCAACGAAACAATGATTAATACATTTCGAAAAATATAGAAGAAATACCATACACAAACTGGGGTCTGAACGCGCGACTTCTACCTAATCTTTCCTTGATCAGTATTTTGAAGGATGATCAATCGGAAATATTCTTTATAATATACCTATAGCCATGGAAAGGTGTTATCCTCTTTAGCAACGACATTTCAACCAACGTCAATAAGATCTCGATATTTTAAACATATTCGAGTCGTTTGATATATTATATACTAAGAATGTATATTTCATATCAATAATTGTTCTCAAAATTCTTGTGTTAGGTAAACATTTTAAAAACATATTCCTCAGCTGAAACAATTAGAATGGAATAAAATTAACTTATAAACTGCTCTCAGCATGAAATTCGCTAAGACAAATTTTTCTTAAATCTGAATTAAGAGTTAATTTGTCTTGTCAATGCAGAAAAGAATAAAAATCTGTACTTCGAAAAAGCCACTAGAATAGGAAAACATCGTTCACCTGTTTATAGTATTTCTACGTTTCTTTTCAAAAAGCATTCTCAAGTGGAAATTATTTTAATATTTAAGATTTGATTTGCTTTAAAGAAGCTTTCAAACAGCTTTAATGTCTTTTTTATAATTTAATTACAATGCAAAGTTTTCCTAGAATGTTTTTTTTAAATATTTAAGCTTAAGATTACAAACCATTAATAATTTTTTTAAATTTATTGCTAGGTTAAATTAGAAGAAGAACAAACTGTGGATATACCTTACAGAAAGAGAAAACAAAAACTATTATCCTGATAGAAAACCTTTTTAGAAAAAACTTTATTTTCACTTTCTATTATTACTCAGTATCATTTCGAATTTATTTTATTTCTCTTGAGCCCTAGAAACAGTTCAGCATCATTCCCTTCTTAGATACCAAGAAGGTTAGTTCAGTTCAACTTCTTCATTATCAACTTCGTTTCAAGTAAGTTTGAACACACTTAAAGTTTTATGAAGAAAGTAAACTTAACGTTTTTTATTGCAGCTCTGTACTAAAATCTAGGATTGCTAGAAGAAAGTAGAAGAATAAGAAGAAGGAGAAAAAAGGGAGAGTATTCTCAGACAGGGCCTTGTACTACGACGAAAAGTTTAAATCGACTAAGTAAGCGATAAATTCAACGTTTGGATGAGATTTGTGTTTCGGTCGGAGGGTCCTCCATAAAACTGCTCTTCAACGACGCTAAAGACAAAACAAAATGGGGAAAAGACTCTCATCGACAAAAAGAAAGAAAAAAAAGAAAAAGAGAGACGACACGATCACTAAATTAAGATAGCAAAACATTTTCGAAAAACAGCGTTGGTCTGCATGTTCCCTATTCCCTTTTGTCATTTGGTTTCCTATTAACTTTCTTTTTTTCCCCGTTAACAATAGAAAGAAGGAAACTGGGAAGGACGGAGAAAAAGAAAATGACGAGAAAAGAGGATAAGAAGAGAATTGTGAAAGGCTCTCAGGAGACAGATGAAAAACAAAGTTCGCTATTCAAAAGAGATAAAACAGAAACCATGGCAACCTCTAGAGAAAACTTTCCTTAATTCTTTTCCACTTGAATTATATTAAGAAACTTTGTGACTGTCAAGAAATTTCACAAAACAATGATGAACAATTTAAGCACAACAATCTCTTATCTGAATACATCCGAATACATGATGGGCACACAAAGCATGAAGACAGTTCCTTTGGCGAAATGTAGGCAGATTGGCGCCGCTATGGCGACATTTGGTAGTAAGCGTTTTACTGTAGGAATTCTAGACACAAAACCTTCCCAGAACAGATCTACGTGCTATTACATGGATGATGGAATGCATATATGCCTACAATTTCCGCTATTGGCTTTCATGGAAAGAACTTGATCATCCTTGAAGATGCCCTTCAAACTCGGCAACATTGCAGTTTGTTGGTCAATGAGGAGCCACATCGGTTCTAACCTAGTCATAAGCATTCGATGTATTGTGTTGATCTTTCCAAATGTATTGAACCAAACCTTCGCAAAGTGTATGCTACACAGACGCTCCCATTTATGATCTACATACCATCTGGCTAATTCCACCGTTTGGCTCCTGAATTGTCATCATGTCTAGCCAAAGGTAGAACGCCTACTAAATGTCACAGTTGCTCAACTGCAACGACTTTCATTCTGTTTCCGCCAGAGGCTATTCTAATTTGACATATGCTTTTATTTACTCGCAGTGAAGATTGCTTAAGAGACTAATATTTTAAGTGAAGTCTAAAGTGCGACTTCGTCATATGCGCTTGAGTTCCTAATGTCTAGTATGTTCTCTTATAATACTTATCATGCATATATAAACAGCTCTATGTGAATAATCTCTGCTTATACATGTAAATAAATTCTTAAAAGAGGGAACTTTTAATTGAGGAAACTCTTGCACCTGTAAGCAGTTGAATAACTTAAGTATGAATGTATTTTAAATATTATCGATACCACCCTGCACTCATATCACACGAAGTTCGTTGCCAGGATGGATGGATGGATTCAGGACGATGGAGGCTACCCCTTGACCATGTGGGGAAGATGAATTGATAAAGAAACTGGCCATTGGGGTAGCGACTACGAAGACCGTGAAGATCGTCGTTGCACGGCTGCGACAGAGATAATTCACTTCTTGCATCTTTTTCTTTTTTTTTTAAAGTTAAACACGGGTTTTAAAGCTATTTAGCAAAAGTGTAGTGTATTTTTACGAGCTTTAGTACATCTTCCCGTTTAAGTTTTTGTATCTATTTTCCGTGTTTTCCATTATTAAGTTGTCCATTTTACTACTTTGCAAAGGAGAAAAAAAAACATATGATGGATTATAACATTATTGTAAAACGATGTATTAATTTTACGCCGGATATGATTGTATAAACCGGACTGTCACCTATAATTACTAACTTCATGACAAAATAATTTTCAACACATTAAAACTTGCGTCTAAAAGTTAGAATCTATAGAGACAGATTCTCAAAGCGTAAAATCAGAAATGGTTAATAAAAAATATTAATATATAACAATTCTTCATTTATAACAAAAAAAAAATGAAAAAATAAGTGAATCTCATAATCGATCACATGCTACAAACTACCCATTTAGATATATGCAACTCGAAATCCGATTGAAAACATTCTGTATTTGTTTCGTGTCTTATAAAATAATAGAAGAATAGGAAATTAAAGTATATTGCCTTTGTCAAGAGTTGCCTATTTTATATAAATGTAAATCGGTAGGTGGTGTGGAGGGGGAGGAGAGAAGATTTGCGTATAAATGATTTGATTGCGTTCTTCGCATGAAATGATGAATGGGATAAGATTTGTTCGCATGAACGCTTCGTGAACCCTGAGAAAGGGATAAAAAAACGAAATATGATTTATTATAGTAGCGAACGGATTTCTTTGTGCTCCCTTTGACAGTCAATTAATAGTGGAGCAAGTGAAATTTTATGAGGATTACAAGGGGATTAAAAACCATTAATAATTCAATACTTCTTTATCATCCCGAAAAGTAAGCGTTATAATAGGTAGAGAAATTCACCGAAAAAAAAAAAAAAAGAAAACGCTTAAATTTTGAGTACTATCAAACGCTTACTTTTATACGTTTTTCTCTTTGTACAGCTCCAAAAATTGTATTCTTTTAAATGAAGCTTACGAATCAAATTTTAAAATATTAGACTACTAATTCGTTATATCAAAAAAAGCTCATTTAGATTTTTACATTTAGGATTCTTGTATCAAGTTTTAAATAAGAATATCTATAATCCTTCCCATTTAATGATACTATAGATGAGCGAGTCTAAAGGTGAGCCATCACAATTAAATTTTTAAATATTAAGTTTTTTTCAAATTATCATGAAAGAAATTAATATTTTCAAAATGCGCCAAATCGGAGCTTTGTAACTTGCAAGAGAATCTTCATTTAATGTGAGGTTACACAGTCAGTTAAATTCTTACATAAATCGAAAGTCAAAGTTAATAGCTTAATGGTATCAGTAAATTATGTTATGAGGCACCTTTCTATATGTTCATACAATTTCATAATCTCTTATAGAAAAGCAAATGAAAATGAATAATACTATCGCGTAAATCGAGGATTTGCTCTAATAAATGACAAACAATCAATCATGAATATAAGATATGATACCCATTTTCAAGGTAAAACGTTTCTAATCAGATTTCATTATTTTTAAAGCATTTCTTTAAAGAGAGTTTAAGAAAACAACGATCATAATTTCTGAAATCAGCTCTTAAATATGTATCATTTAGACAAGTTCATTTGGTTTAAAATTGAAAACTAAAGACCCTCTCCCCGTAACTGGAAAAGTGAGTGAGATGGTTTCCTTCTCTTCGCCTCCCTCACTATCACAACTGAGCAATCGAAGGGAGTCTCGGTTTTCTTTTAATTGCATTTTAAGAGGGTGATGATTACTCTTCTCTCTGACACCAGTCATCCTTGACGAGTGATAGAAAGATGGATAGATAGAGAAAGAGAGAGTTGGTGGGAGAGAGAGAAATCGATGACGAAGGAAGAAGCGCGAAAGAATGCATACATTGGCAAAGGATGAGGAAGAGAGCACTCTTGTCACTCGGTGCCAAATATGAAAACAGGAAGACAAACACCACGAGCCTCGCTCGCTCCTAATCGCCATTCCCACTGACGAGATAGTTTTATCTCCACGAACGTAGGTCAAAGGTGAGTGTCTTTCACTCTCCCAAATGGGACTTTATTTGACAAACCTTAATTACAGTACGAGGTTGAAAGACATAAAGCGCAATGCAGAATTGAAGCTAATTCCTATGGATGCAAGCAATAAACTGCAAGAAATAAGAGAATATGAAAAAAAAAACTTCCATTTTTTAAGAACAACCAGAACATGCTCCATAAGACTATATAAATTAATGGAACTTAATAGAAACTAACTTAATTAATTTAACGAGCATATAAAAACCGCCATGATGTTTTTTTCCTTTCTTTTTTTGCTAACGTTAGCTAAACGAAAACTAAATCTCAACGATTACAGGAAATTGCTATTTTTTAATCTGTTAGCAGAGGATCATCAATAAACAAGGGAAGATTCCAGCAAGAGAATCCGACCTCTGCTAGGGTTGTCTTTGTATCCTTTGGCGCAAGATGAATGTTGAGTTTCAACGAAATCATTGATGGGGTCATAGATTAACCGAATGAATTTCAGGAATAAATGGTTCATCGGTCGTTCGTGGTCATGTGAAAGAACAATTGTGCCCTCAGAGGAACGTAAAGATCGGTTTAATGAATATCATGGAAACGCATTTACTTACTAAAAATTTAAGGAGATTTAAATATGAATTACATTAACATGGCATTATCTGATTTGTGGATAATTCAAAACATTCACTTTCAATCACAGAGTGTACGAATATTTTTTTCATCTTTCTCTTAGGAGATATTGTGAACCACCATCTAATCTAGATTAATGGAGAGACGATGAAATCAGATTTCACTAAGTAGGCTAAAAAAAATTATTTCTTTGATAGGTTCATAAACTGTGCCTCAGATTTGAATTTTGATTAAATCTTTGGTAAATCTAATATTCTGCTAAGTTCAAAATTTTGACAAAAATTTGCTATTCAAATAAAATTTACTTTGAAATGTAATTAAATATTTTTCGTAAAGATGTCATGTAAATCTGTTTCACTTTCTTCTTGGAGAGAATTCTGTCAAAAAGAATTGTTGTAATCTTTTTGACAGAATTTTGTTAAAAAAAATTAATAAGATTTTCAAATATATGTTTATAATAAAATAGTTTTAGTAGTAGAATAGCGATCAATATTTCTTCCGAGAAAATGAATTTTTCATGCTGAAAAAAAAAATTTTATTTTTTCAAGAGGGAGGGCATACTGAACCCATTAAAGATTTGCATTAATTAATAAGGTAACAAAAAAATTTTTTAAAAACTGATTCTTATGCTTTTTTTGTTCTGAATCTGACCAGTTTTTTTCTATCACCCACGGATTTTAGGATAAATGCATATTCCAGAAATTTTTCTGTAGATAGACCAGGCTACATTTGTTAGTTGTACATGTTTAACATAGGCCAACGATAAAAAACTTTTCGAATGAATTTGCCTTATTCTTGTGGTTTTTAGTGTGCTGAATCCGAATCTGCTTTTAGAATTTTTTTTATCACGTCACGTTGGAAAAGCTCGAATTTGTCGCTAATCCAAAGAAGGCTCAGTTCCAAAATGGTGTTTGTTGATAAATGGTTTGATTAATGTTATATATTATTAAGAAAAACAAATATTGATTTAACTAACCAATTATAATTATTTTTAAATAAATATAAAACTAAAAATTAAAGAAAATGGAGAGGGTGAAAAAAGGAGCTTAGAGGTTAAACCATCAAGATTAAGACTATACCTTAACGAAATGACATTTTCCCACGATCGGTTTGAATAACTTTCATCTGAATAACTTTATTGCTATAAGGCAACCGCCGACATACACCTACTGTGACAAAATCGCCCGAAAATCTGCCCAAAAGCTTAAGTCAAAAAGTTCAACCGACTAGTAAAGGACAGTTCCCGGTCAAAGACATTGGCGACGTCGTATTCTATAAATCGTCAAGCCTTTAAAATGAGACCATCTACAGTAATAAGTTGCATCTGTTTTCTTGGGTGACAATTCGTTCCTTTAAAGCTCGCATCACATCTCTCTCGTCTTCTTCTTCCATCTTTTTTTTTCTGATTTGACTTTTTTCTCCCTTGCTACTTCACGGGCCCTTGTTTATTTGCACCCGTCTTCCTTTTGTTTGGTTTCGTCGGCAGGATCTCGACACATGTTCCCCAACATGAGTTCTTCGTTTTTAGTGTACACACGCGGTGGCCTTAAGGACTCCCAGAACCTCTTGGGGATGACGGAGAAGAACACCGCCTCACGACCGCATCATATTTGCACAACCGGACGGCGAAAATCGTTCGTAACCCGCCCCGCCCCTTCTTCCTAACGAACAGTCAATAATCCTCTACAGTGGGAAAGACTGCGAAATAATAACAAGTGGATTACTACTAGTTTTACAAGAGCATTCCTTTCAATGGGAGAAACAAAATAGTAGAAATAATTTCAAAGGAATCGGCTCTTGCAAGCACAAAAGATTGCATAATACCACTTGTAATGGATAAAAACTTTTCTATCTGGAGTAAACTGTGTTCCTTTTAAAATAATTTTTAAGTGTAAAATATATAAAACTTGCGCTATTTTCTACTTTATAGTCGAGAAATTATTTGTATTTGATTTTACAAATTTTAAATACAAATTCCACTCGTTTGTATTTCATTTTTTGATTTTACCCAACCTATGTGTGCTGTTAAACATATTTTTAATTAAAATCTCTCATTTTTCATATTCGTTCGTATTTATGGACTTCTATAAATAACAGGACAATTCATTATGCAAGCAAGATTAGGAAAAGTGAATGAAGGATGGAACTTTATACTGTATACGAGTATCTTCTAATTAGTATAAGACTCAAATTCATATATCTCATGATGATAAATAAATGGAGGATAGGAAACCGTTTTCTATATGTCGAATTAGGCTACTTCTAAAATATGCAAGCACCAGAAACTTAAAAATTTCTCTACAAAGTTCTCTACAAATTTGAAAGACAAGATATAGTTTTGGTCTCTATCTCTAAACTACATACGTCTGCACTGATGACGTATATTGGCGAGATAAGGAGAAAAGGCGAGACAGACTAAGCTGAGAAAATGCATGTGACCGGTGGCTTCTAGTCTCTCCTTGAGAAATATTTGCCATTCCAATAATCTCAACACGATTTCTGTGAGTGGAATGCACTAAATCCAATGAGTAAAAGGGCTTGAGATAATGGCTGTTTTAGGACATGTTGTTCTACCGTCTCATCTCTTTCTTTGAAGATGTCGAGCAATTCACAAAGGAGCATCAAGTACTCTTTACTTAAGGCCAATGAATGTGGACGTTTATTTATCCCTTGAGACTACAAGGAGGGAAAAAATGAAAGAGGAGAGGAGCTGTGTGTGTGCTAAATGACAAGACGCTGTGTATTCGAAACAATTCCTCGTCTTTTTGAAAGGATAAATAAATTTAGAACAGAGACGTTCAGAGGAAATTTAATTTCTTTTTTAAAGTCAAAAAAGGTGCAGAAACAAGTCCATCCATCTCAATGATAAAAGAAGAGATTAGCGAAAGACAACTCAAATCAACACCTAAATTGCAGATCTTTCATCGGCTCTTTAGCCTGCTTTCTGTTACAATGACACAGAAAAGTTTTTATCATTTTTAAGAGATGAGAAAATTGAAAGGAGAAAATGTTCGACTTCCTTATCTGCTGAAAAACATTAAGCATCAACTGATGGCTAAAACATTTGACCCCAAAATTATGCGACAGAGAGAAAAGTGTCGTAAAATAGACGAACAGGATGTATGCGGCCTTGTCAAGTGACTGGGGTTAGTTTTTTTTGACACTGGTAATAACTTTTTTAAGATGTGAATAAAAAACTCATGTGGTTTTTAATTGTGTTAATTTATTAACTTGAAAGCGTTAACAATTCAAGAGAAAATGTACAAACCTCGCAAAATGTATAAAATAATAAGGTGAAAACAATAAAAACTTGTAAGAACCAAAAGAAGAGCAGCATGATATTTAAAATTCAATTAGAAAGTAATAAAGTTTGTTTTGTCAATGACAATGATGTGGAAGAAATTGTCAACCCGTGTTAAACACTCAGTGACGTGAAACTGAGAACTTCTTATTGGGGATGTTTTAATTTGAAAGTCACGTATACACCGTTATTAAGAAAATATGGATGCCTTTACAAGGAGAGCCTTTTTTTTTTACTGTGGATCTCACTTGTTGAATTTCAATTTTAGTTTTAACATCTTTTTAAAAGAAGGACTTCTGGGTTCTGCTAGATCAAAGAACTCGCAGTATAACAATCGCAACCATGTTCTTCCAAAAATAGTAGACTTCTAATGACAAAGCTGCGTTAAATAAAGAGGCAACAGTACAAGAGACTTAGCAACATGTTACTCCTATTTTTGTTATCATAGGAATAAAAACGCTGTAAAATAGATGCACCTCGAAATCGTTGATTGTTCCGATTTTTCATTTGAGGTTACTAAAATAAATCGAAGGATATTATTAGAAGTTTTTTTGTGTTTTAAATTTTATTTTTATATCTCATCTCTCTTCTTCTTCCGTTTCTTCCTCTTCTGGCAAGACTTCAATTCCCCCATCTCTCATCTCCGCTCACTAAACAGCGCATGCGAACTTCTCACGGTTCGAATGGTGGTGGCGTCACATGAAGTTGGGTTGCGGTAGCGATCGGCGTCTGTTTAACTTCACCGGCGGGGGTAGGTCAAGGGCCTCGGGGGGTGCACCCTCCAAAACCCTCCGAGGAATGTGCCGCGATGAGCAACGCCTAACGGACGGAGAACGAAAACGATGGAAAGATGCACAATACAAATGTTAAATAAAAACCCCTTGCCTTCCTTCAAATTCTTTCCTTCCTTTAAACCTCACGGGTCACTTTATAATGCAACACATCACTCGAAGAGATCCGTGTACATTTTCACGACAAACTTTATGCAATAAACTGTCACAACACAATGTCAAGGGACATGCGGAATTTTTAGGAGAAAAAAGATTTATGTACAATTTTGAAATAGAACTTTATTTGGACATTTCAAACATTTTTTTCAAAGGTCTTAGCGACTGTGTAAAATTTACAGCTGCTATTGTTTCGTTGTGTTAAATTGTGAGTTTGAGTATTGAAATTGTGAAAATAAAATATTTTAAGAAAAATTTGTAAGAAAAATTATTCATTTCATTATGTTTATACATTTGAGAGATTTAGTTGCAATAGTCTCATTCTCCACAAAAATGAATAAAAATTGCTAGTTTTCTAAAGTGGTTTGCTACGACTTAAAAAAAATATTCCTGGTCATTTTTATATCGGAAGAAGTCGACATTGTTTGTGCAGCCTTTTTCATCTGAATCCATAGAAAGCAATGATATGCTGCATAAACCTGAATTTTGACAAATGTCAATTATTGCATCTAGAACTTAATGCCATAGCTGGAAAATTAAGAAAAAAATGTCTTATTCTGGCGCGAAATTGATGGTTGTTATTAGCCCTACATAGCTATCGTTCCTCAATAGTCCTGAAAACAAACGATTCGTCATTTCGACGAGCATTTTTTTTTTTTTGTAAATTTCCCCCCTAACAAAAGAGTTTTGTTGATTAGGTTTTAATTGTAAACAAGATATAAAGGATCACTAATTAAAATCACAAATTCAGAATTAGAAATTTATTTAAAGCTGACGTAAGTTTTACAGATTTGTTAATGTACGAGGGCGTATTGAAAAGTAATGCCTCCATGGCTGTAACATTTTTATTTGTTAACCGATTTTCAAAATTCTTTTTGTATCTTATACTCACATTTGTCCTCTATGTAATGCACTATTCACTTTTCGACATAGTCCCCATCCCTTTCCGCGCATTGTGCCAACGCGTGACTAGTTGGGTGAACCCGTCGGAGATGAATTCCGGAGTTGTTGTCGACATCAGGATTGAATGGAAGCGTTTACCTCGCCGTCAGAGCCAACTCATGTTCCTGAAGGGGCTCTTTCTTCTTTGGTAAGCGGTGAAAGTGGCAAGGTGGAAAGTCTTTCATCTTTGAACTGTAGGCGCTGCAACGCCTCTGGTGTGTGGCGACTCGTGTGCGGGCGGACGTTATCGTACTCCAGAAGAGGGTCCAAAGCTGCCATTCAATCCTGGTGTCGACAACAACTCCGGAATTCCTCTCCGATGGGTTCACACAAATAGTCACGCGTTGACGCAATGCGTGGAAAGGGATGGGGACTATGTCGAAAAGTGAATAGTGCATTACATAGAGGACAAATATGGGCATAAGATACAAAAAGAATTTTGAAAATCGGTTAACAGATAAAAAAGTTACAGCCATGGAGGCATTACTTTTCAATACGCCCTCGTACATCATTCAGTGAGACATAGGACTAGGCATCATAATTTTATCTCTTAGGATTTTAGGCAATGTAAGCACTATTTTCTTGTAGAATTCGTACAAATATATCGCCAGTCATATAGAAAAGTCTGAAAGAAAAGTCAGAATATATTAGACCAATTTATAATGACCATCCATATAGAAACTTTTTCCTACATTGAATTTTTTCTTTTCCAGCATGTAAATCTTGAGTATAACGAATGTTTACGGGTTTGTGTATAATAATTTTTCCGTATTTTTGGGAGGTCCCAGTGATTTCGTTACAGGGAGATTCGGCTATATTCAATTACATGTACTATATTCAATTACAGAATGCGGATTTTTTTCAATAGATGTAGTTACACATATTTTGATATATATGCGATTTGATATGTATGCCATTTTGTAGTATTGAAGCAAGATTCAAAACTTCATATGTCAAATTATGAGAGGAAGTCAGTAAGTAATTTATAAATGGATATAGAAATGAAACAAATAAGAGTATTGATTTGAAAACTACTTTTATATCTCCGCATCTCTCTGTACAATGAGGCACTTGTCCCATCGTTTTACAAGCCCCTCAAAACTAGGAGCATAGAATTATTAAATTCATCGCCGGGAAAGTGATCACCGTGTTCTGGGATCACAAGGGCATATTGCTTACACATTATGACAGCGAAAGTAAATTGTAAATGCCGACTCCCACTGTAGCATCCTCATTAAAGACGTGTTGTTATTGTATGATAACGCGCGTCCTCATATTGCACACAAGACAACTGAAGTTCAACTAGGAAGTTTTCGAGAATCCTCCGTATAGATCTTACTTTGCTCCAAGCGACTTTCATTTGTTCGGCTTCAAGCTGTACAAAAGGAAGTTACCGTCTGGTTCAGACAGCAGCCCAAAGAATTTTATGCTGCTGGTTTTGAGGGGCTTGTGAATCGATAGGACAAATGCCTCATTGTACAGGGAGATTATGTGGAGAAATAAAAGTACTTTTCAAGTCAGTACTCTTATTTGTTTCATTTCTATATCCACTTATAACTTACTTACTGACTTCCCCTCGTTTCTGCAGATGTTAATATCATTGGTATTTTTATGCTTAAACAGATCATAAAGTTTGCGCCAAATACAGAACATTTGCGGGAAGTGTTAATTCATTACTTTATCTTGAAGAAAAGTGCTGCTGAAAGTTATCGTTTATTTCGGAAAGCTTATGGTGAACATGCTCCAACTCAAGATGTTTGTGAACGCAGGTTTAAACGCTTTAAAAGTGACGATTTCGGTGTGAAAGACAACGAACGTCCAGGTCAACCGAAAAAGTTTGCAGACCAACAATTGTAAGCATTATTCGCCTCTAAAACCAGATGAAACCGTTAATAGTTATTGTTACCGACAACAAATAATCAATTTGAACCATGCTTTGATTGGCAATCCACTAGTATGGACCAGAAGACACGGCAAAGTAATGATAATGCATTATCATACACTTCAAAAACAGTTAAAGACACATTAATAGATCTTGCCTGAGAAGTAAAGATTAACCCACCTCCGTATTCATCAAACTTTGCTCCTTCAGATTACCACTTGTTCCGATCGATAGCGCACGCACTTTCTGAGCAGCACTTCAAAACATACGAAGAAGTGGAAAAGTGGGTCTCTGAATTTTTTTCCCCTCAAAACAAGAGAAGTTCTGTTGGGAGGGTATCCACAAATTACTTGAAAGATGGCGGAAATGTGCAGCTAGCGATGAACATTACTTTGAATAAAACACTTTTGATATTTCTCTTGAAATTAAAGAAACATCTCTTGAAATGTTTTCTTTGATTACAAATTCCGCATTATTAACCGGTACACCTGGTAATAGCAAAGACAAAAGCTAACAATGGTGTGATAGCCAAAAAACTGAAACATTTATTTTCTGAACGAAACCTTTCTGTGAGAGAATCTAGCGGCGAATAAGTTGTTACGTGAACTTAAGGTAAAAGCCTAACCATAAAATGTTACAATAGCTCTCTTTGGTTAGTATTGTGCATAATAATACTCATATTTTTAAATAACTTTTATGTTCATAGCCTTACTTCTATATACTGGACATGATTAGGATATGAATTGAATTATACTTTAAGATGGAAAATGCATCAACTTGTGTAAGTTCATGTCAACAATAACGATGATAATAATTCATATGTTGCAGTTACATTTAATTATTTCACGCTAAATTTGATCTTGCACTTTATTAACGATTTACATTTAAATTTTATTCCACACGATCTTCCTTTTGTATCTGAAAAGAGGTATTTTTTAAGAGCTGATATAGAATGGCATGTTAATTATGCTAAATTTAAAGTTTAAGAACATTACTATTTTAATTGTACCTTATATTACCATTATTTTATTTATTCTCTAAACATTAATACAACTGTTGTCAATCTTTAAGTCCTGATTATAAACAAACACGTAGACAACATTTAATAACTTATTAAATAAGACAAAAAGGACCTTCAATTGTCCTTAACCAATAAAAAGGAAATCTAAAATTAAATGTGACTCATAAATTTTCGTGTTATTCAGTTTTCACAATTTAAATTTACGGAGAAAATTTTAATAATACATAATTAAAAAATACATTAAATTCCGTAGACAGTTTTTCCAATAAATTATTTAATTTTTACTATGCTATTTTTTGATCAAGCTTTCTTTGTTATTTTTATCTTTTTAAATTTTACAATTCGTTTCAAGGAATTGTTTTAATTTTATATTTGTTATTTTATCTCTCAGTCGATCAATCATTCAATCATCCATCCGTCTCTCTTCCATTATCTATCCAACCATCCATACGTCAATCTATCTTATTATTATCTAATCTGCCTATCTCTGCCTATCAACAATCATCTCTTCACAGATGTTCTGTAGGATTTTTTATTTGTTTTTAAAACAAACTGTGCATATTTTATTCTCGACAACGCATTCCAGCAATTTCCCCCCCCCTTTCTTATGAAAAAAAAAACAAACTTTTTTTGCAAGAGGGAAACCCGTAGATTTGAAAAGAAAGAAGTGAAAAGGTGGAAGGCAATAAACCCCTCAGTGGAAATAAGAACCAGAAGCGGGTTCTAGAGTTAAGGGATTCTCTCCCAAAACACTTAACATCGACAATAGTGTGAGGAGGCTTTTTTATGTTTCCAACAAACAGAAGAAAGTTAATCAGAAAAACGTGTTTAGACGGAAAGGAAAAAAAAAAAGAAAATTCGTCAAAAAATGGCCGGGAGCATTGGCCCCTGCATAGGAAGGAAGGAGTGACCAAAAAGATAAAAAAGAAGAAAAAAAAAACAAAAGAATTTTACATAAATCAACACCATGCAAAAGATGATTATTTTTGTAAATAGCTTTGAGAAAATCTATTAATTTAACAGCTTCTCAATGAATAATGGAATTCACGTTAGTAAATGCTCAGTTTGCAAACGGTATAAAATGCTCAATTTTATTAGAAAGGCACGAAGGAAGCATGAGAGCATTTTCTTGATTAGAATTTCAGATATTAGAATTAACTCTTAAAACAAGTATAAAAACAAGTTGAATAGGAAAGATACTTTGCTACTGCAGCGAAGATACGTATATGTACCGTTGTATATCGTGCAATTTAATTTAAGATTAATTATAATTTTAAAGTATTATAAAAAGCAATTATATTTTCCGTGCCACTTAATCCACTACGATTAAGTGGTTCATTAAGTATATAGATATTTTGAAAATGAAAATCAGGAAGTAATATATTTGTCATGTCACTTGAAATAGAAATTACAAAGTATCTTTATTAATATTAAAATTATTTCCACAAGCTCTGCAACTAATAACTAACGGCTTTAATCAAATTTTGACATGAATTCTTTTGCTTTTCAAGTAGGTTATTATGACAATCACCTGATAGCCTGCTATTTTTTTCCAATCATCAGTAATGTCGATAAAGTAATAGGAAAACGAATAATTACGAGATATAAGCCAACTTTACGCAATTCCCAGTTAATTTTAAATCATTTTATCATGTAATTGCATCTAAGGAGACAACGGTTGGGGCGTAGTCCGTCGAGTAGCGGGTTCAACTTTCCCTGCAGACATGGATGTTAGTGTTTGCACAGGGAAAATATACGTTTCATTTACAGAAATACCAACAGAGATATTTCTGTATTGAAAGCTAATAAATTGTACAATATTTCAATATTTCTATATTTGAAAGCTATATAATGTCATTATTTGGACGTAATCCCTCTAAGCATATTGTACTTTCGGATTATCATTCTTAATACATATGATAAACATTATTATTGTAAGTGCTGTACAAAGGTCATTGAAAATGCAAAAACTGCTCTGTACAAAAATTGAATATTTTTTTATTTGTTTATACTTGTTTTTATTATTTTCATTTTTAAAAAAGTTTACATCATATAGCTTCCATTGTAATAATGCTTTTTTCAGATTCATTCAATATATTGTAAAAGAACAGTTTTTTATCTTTCTTCTGAAATATTAGATTTTTTCATATGGCATATTTTACAATTTCAATAACAATAATATCTTACCGATTTAGAAATGAGTGATCGCTTTCATCATGAACTTTTGCTTTTACAACAAAATGATAGGCTTTAAATGCAGAACTGTATTTAATTAATTCCAAGTGTATCTTTCGGGTGTTCTGCTCACTGCAATTCTGCTATAAAAGCAAGCTCAGAAAGATACTCGAAAGTAGGTCTAGTGAAGATGCTATTTTGTAATCTGTCGGAATGACTTCACTACAAACGTAAATGCAGAAAATTACAGCATCTTCATTTTTAACGATGCTATTTTCATTTCTCTTTCGTATTTTGTGGTGGCCTAATTTTATGGGGTTTTTTTCCCTCCTCGTTCGATAATGGAGAAAACGCTAAATATACTAATTACCATTCTTGGAACTCCCCAGTTAGTCGACAATAACTTAATAAGGGTTAAACATTAAAAAATTAATAAGAACAAAAATAAATAATAATATTGTTTTTTTTTTCTTTTAAATAAATTTCTTAAAGTCATTGAAGTTGTAAAGTCGCTAGCTCATGGTCTTCTCAATCCATCTTTCAACCCTTTTTGACAAGACGATTAATTTCAATAGAAGAAGCGGTTTCGTGAACAGTACAAAAGCCCGACCGTCTCTTTTAATTTCCTTTATTTTTATCTCCCTTAAGGAACACTTCCCTTCAGAATTATTTTTATCTAAAACAACAGGGATTTGACCTTTTCGTCAGATGGTAGAAAAGACTTCAAAAGGTCCTTCGAATGTTTCGTCGGGGCGCCGAAGTCCCTTCATTCATTACAAATGTCAAGCTGAGGGGCCAAAAGGGTTGACGGCGGAGACCCTTCAAGTAACAAGAAAAATAAGATGATAAAACAGTAAATGATCTCCCTCCCCCCTACTTCATTCCTTTTTTTGAGATTTTAATCTAACAAATGGACGTGGAGCCATTCATATGCGTGGGTGTGGTGGGCCTTCTGTACTGTTTATTATCAAGTTCTTTATCGTCTGCAAAAATTCTGTGGAGCGAGAAAGCTGAATTTTAATGAATGTAATAAAATCTAAATATAAAGTCAATTATATTTTCGTAATTTTCAAAATTTAAACTCTTGCACCATTAACGAAAGTATTAAAATATATGCATTTAAGTGAGTCGTTTGTTTGAAATGGTATCGTCATTTAGAGAATGGTAATGACTGAAGAAAATAAAATGCTAATAGAATTTGTAATATCATTTGCAAGCATTTATGATCTAAAGGAGAGGAATAGGGCTAAATTTTTTGGACATATCCATTACTCGACTGTCAACGTACCCTGATACCTACATATATTTTGCAGGGATTTTATAATGAGAAAAGTGATATGATTGTGGCCTATTGGTTAAATATTATTATTAGACAAATTTTGTGATAAATTTTTATTTTAAATCAATTCATGGTGAAAATTTGAAAAGTCTCAATGGAAAATAAAATAATATTAAAAAACTTTTTAAGCAAAAAATAAAAAGCGCACGGAAAAGTAAAAAATAATTTTTTTGTTGTCTCTCATTTAAATCCAAATTCATAATATTAAAAAAAGATAAAACTGTGACGGTACGTTTATTTTATTAGTACTATTTCATTTTAAAATTTAAAATTTAATATTAAACGCGTCATCTGATCCATTGTGCCCAATACAGTTCCGAGTACAGCTCCGTGTTAAGACAATGAGGAACCTCTGTACAGAATCTAAAACGTAGACATTTTTTTCCTTATGTTCATGTATCATTTACCATTTATCATTTTTAAAAATATAAAATTTTTGAAAACCGATGATTCTTTCTGAATTACCCTGTCATTTCAAAAGTTTTGCTGCGCGGACGTCAGGCGTCAGTTAAAAAATTGCGTGTGATTTGGATGGATAGCTTGCCTCTATTATTAACAATGTACCGTAAAATTGAAGAAAACGACTCAGGTCTATTCACATAGTCATCAGAGGTCCTACATCAAAATTGAAACTTTTACGGGGAACGAACGCAACCGAAATTCACAAAGCTCTCTTTGCGTTCGTTCCCCAAACTGAAGCAATCCTTCCATGGGAATCGTTTTGGTGCAATTAAAGAAGTTTCTGATGAGATAATCAGACAGCTCTGCAATGAAGATATCTGATTACCCGGTTCACCTCGACATAGATTACACTGAAGGGCTTGAAAAATGTTTTTGTAAAATGTGTTTTCTCAGTTTAATTTTACAGTGTACAAAAATGTCCTCTATATAGCTCCATTAAAAATACGAGTATTATTCAACAGAAACACGTTTAGACTATACAGCAGCGAAGGTATCACCTAGACAACGGAAAGCAGTTGTTTATATGCATCGTTTAAGTACTATAAAAAACAATGTGAGGCTTTGTGAGCCAATGTTATAGTGAGGCATCTGACAATATTAGCTGTTTGCTTCTAAGAGTTGTGATTAAGTTGGATGAAGGTGTTCATGGTAGACAATCCGTCCAAAGATAACCTGCATGCTGTTATTTAATTTTTGGGCACTGAAGGGCGTCAGCCAATGGAAATTTTTACGAGAATGAAAGCTGTATACGACGACCATGTTATTCTCATACAGCAATGGTTGAATGGTGCAAGAAATTTCGACAAGGAAGGGAATCCATGAAAGATTTGGCCTGTCCAGGACATGCTCGTGTTGCAGCATCAGATGAAAATGTGATACCGTTGGAACATTAAAACATCCACTTACAGTCCCGACTTGTCCCCGTGCGGTTTTCATGTTTTTGTCTTTCTAAAACAATCACTAAAAGGACGGCGATTCAATTCCGATGCCGACGCAGAGTTTGCTGATACGCAATGATTCCGCCAACAATTGCAGGAATTTTACCAGATGGAAAACTATAGATTACTGCGCCAATGGGACTCATCCCTTAAAGTGCATGGAGATTTCCTTTAAATTCTTTGAATGAAAATTGCTTTCTAGCCCCTAAACGTGTTTTTATTGAACAATCCTCGTACAATATCAAAAATGCCAAATAATTATGGCCCATGATTGGTTTATGATTAAAAGAATTTATTTTCTCACTTTTTCTGAGTTGACATTTTTATATAATATTGAATTTTAATTTCAATTTTCTCTCAATGTTTATTGTATTTCACTTCCTCTTTTATATAATAATCTTTCTGACCTTTTATTATAAATTGATTTCTCACCTTTAGAACTTTTTTTGGTTTAGATAAAACTAGGGGAAAAATTTTAAAAATATTAATAATCCACTTAATTATGAATTTAGAATGGATTTGAGCCTGCAGTCTTGATTTCTGATAATGAGAAAAACTGTAATTTTGAAAACAGGAAAACTATAACTTTGAGATCAAATTTTATTCCGCTACGAGTAATCACAATTTTTCTTGTTTAAATTGACTAATTACTTGTACTTAACAATTAAGAAAAAATGAAATGCAGATTTTCCAATTTAAATTATCCGGTTTTGAATTCCAATTTTCAGTCTTTAATTATAAATAATATTATTTTTAATAATTCTCAAGATTTACATGATCGCATAAAAATTCCTAATTAATGATAAATGGCAAACTATTACTTACGAACAAAATGAAATTTGTACAATTTAAAGCTAACCTAAAAACTAATTTCAGGCCATCTTGACAAATTTTGATTCACACTAAATATTCTTATGCTCAAACGACCTCGAAAAGTATTAAAAAAAAAAAAAGCAACACGCAACGATAAATTCCCTTGGTTCCGTTTAACATTAAATTTAATATCATTCTTCTAGCGGGTGTGTCATTCATGAATTAAGTAAAAATATTGCTGTATTTCGTATAACATTGTGATCTGTGTGAGCAGAGTAAATCATCTGAATTATCAAAACAAAATATCTTTTCTATTGTAAAGGAGTTGGTTTATCGAGATATATTAGAGACTACAATACTCCCTTAAATTTCTCAACTTTTCTCTTAACGCCTTTTCTAAGTGATTTAGATAAATTTGCCAAGGCTAGGCAAGAAAACAATACGGCTACCCCTCTAGTAACCCTTAGAAACATATATTAAAAAATTCGTTTCATCGATTTTCGCTCGTTTTTCCCCCGAACATTCCGAACAGCTTTTATAAAACGATGCAGAACAAATACCGGTTGTATTCATGACACGTGTGTGAGTGTGGCTCTAGAAGCAGCATTTTTCGTGCAACCGAAACACATTATTTTCCATCCCCTTCTCTCTACTCTTCACCTTTTTTTTATTATTTCTTTTCTCTCTCTTTCTCTCTCGTCTCGTATATTAACTCAGCAAATAAAAGGCTCCCATCGCGAGAGAAGGCGGCCCCTGTCAGCAACGTGGCTGGAAACAAAAGAGCGGACGGATGAGTTAAGGCCCCTCAGGTAGAAATGCGCAACAAAAGCTTATGGTCCTCGTCCGACAGAACATTACCTGACAGAAAAAGTGTAAGGAAATTCAACAATCCCCGTCTTCTGCGTGTTGACTCAATTCTTTTATTTTCTTGCTCTCAAGAGAAGGGGAATAGAGAGAGAGAGAGAGAGAGAGATGAGAGAGGAGTAGAAAAGATGTATAGGCTTAATAAAAATTTTCATGCGGCTACACCTTGTGCGACAGTAAAAATTTGATCCGCAAGGATTTGTTACGCGCTCTATGAGACGCTGGCTGTCAACGTTATGATGTGGGGGACTGTTTATTTACAGTGTACATTAAAACGGCAGTAGACGGATTATATTGTCTACTAAGGGCCTGGAAAAGAATTTTATGGAATGATTTTAAAATCTGGGAACACTAACCCAAAACACCCTCTGCGTTTATGGTTAGACCACTCGTTGGCTTTTTGTAATCGAGATGAAAACTTGAGAATATGGATGATAAAAAGGAAATAGTAAGTATAGCTTGATTATAAAAATCTCAAGTTGAGCGTGTTGCCTCGGAAGTTTTCATTCATAGCCAGGGTAATGAGCTCGATTCTTCTTTTGTCTGTCAGTTTTGTATAGGTTTTTTTCATCGATATATTGAATGGCCTCACCAGCTTAAACTATAATGCATTATTAAATGCCTATTCATCAATATTAAAAAGTTAAAAGTGAAAACGATTTGAGAACGCGACTACTACTACTATCGCTATTATTACTACCTTACCTAACGTATTCTTTTTTAAAAAATAAATCCAACAATTTAAATATCTAATTAAATATTTCATCGCTATTCAAAATAAACTGCAAATGGGTTAATTTTTGGGACATTATTATTATTATTTTCCTAGGTTCCAAAAGAACTTTAATTAAAAAATATGGATATTTTAAACATGTATATGATTTATTAATCCACTTTTATCCCGTATTTTATAAAGTCATTTGATGTTTTAATTAAATTTAATGTAAATCGTCAATGTGCCATGGGCTATTCTGTTATAGCATGTAATATATATCATTTTTATTATTATGTCTACCTGAATTAATTAATATTCTTATCAAAACCTGACTCATGTCTGATCGTGAGTTGAGATTTCGAACTAACCAGTCTTTTTTAACTGTCTTAGAAAATCCCAACACTTTAAGTTTGGTTTCATTAAGTCTTTCTCCGTTTCCTCTCGCCATAAGGAGCGCCGACAATTAAGTTATTTTTATTCCCGACAGTCCTTCAGAGACGCCGCCAAAAATCATACATAACTTATTGACGAATTTTTCGTTTTCATCCAAAGGTTATCGCAATCATCTTAACTAATAAGGAAACTATTTTTGTAAAATGCTGCTGAGTAAGCGATAATTTTAAGACGGGCCACCCCCAGATAAGTGCGATAAGAATCTAGTTTATTAATCATCTCGCGAGAGGATGAAGTGGTTAATGAATACGGAATTAGCTGAGAACATGCAAAAGTATGCGAACAGTCTGACCTTCTCTTTTATTACAAAACAGTCGCTCTGTTGTGATACACGCTTGACATTTGCAAACAGTCGATGATGGTGGTGATGATGATGATGATGATGATGATGATGATGCCTTTTGATGGGGATGATGAACACAGGCGTGTCTGCCAAATGAACCCCACAAACTTTATTGTTTCTTCCTTTAACTTGTTTTCTCTTTTCCCCACCTACAAAACTGTCTAAACACTCTTTTGTGTTAAGGATTTGAATTTTTAAGCGGGCAATTAACATGCAACCTTTTAGTAGACCAATGCGAACCTCATTCTAGCAAAGGGTGTAGCGCAGATGCAAAAACCATTCATTTGCTCTGACAAGAGTTTATATATTTTTAAACGTGAGTCGTAAAATACGGCTCAAAATCCCTATACGAGAAATTATGAACTTTTTCTTTCTAAAGGCTATCCTTGACATTAAAAACAAGCTCGTGCTTTGCGTGCAATTCTAAATTATAAGTAAAAATTTGCTCACCATTAAGTGAAACTGCTCCTAATGAACTTGAGGGAGTTTGTAACTCAGATCTGTAATTTGAAGTGTCAGTTGTGATATGTTAATGCTGGGGGAACGTCATAACATAATTTTCGCTGAAAACAGAATGAAATTTGTCTACAGTTTTGTAATGTATGATATATCTGCAAACATCCAGCAATTAGCTACATGCAATCCCTAATTGTATTTTGTCATGTATAGATCCACTGATAGATACATTATACGTTTTGAGTTAACTCATTAGATAGCAAGAATAGAGTTACAGTTAGAGATACCAATTCCATAACATCAATTATTACATTTCTAATCATTTAAAATTAGTTTAAGTTTGTTTTATTTGCTTTCATCGTAAGGCGTGCAATTTCTTTTTTTATATTCGTCCCTCTTTCTGTTTAAGTTTTTTTTTTGTCATAGTTTTCCGCCTTCAGTCCCCTTTCTTGCTGCCTTCACAAAACGTTTCATTTAAATTACTGTAAATTATTCATCACCTCCTTAAATGTACCCGTTTTCTCTCCGTCCGTCCGTCTGTCAGACTGGAGTCTTGTTGTCGCTTTTGGCACCAGAAGGCGTGGGTGGCTGTAAAAAGCCTCAATTGTCGTCCTATTGTATCATTCATCCATCGGAAGGGTTTCAGTCAGTCACTCACTCCAGTCATTTTCACACACTCGCACAGTTTCCCTGTGAGCAATCGCTCTTGACTGCATTCGAACCACGGATTCGAACAATTTATTTATTAACACAGGACAATTAGAAATGAATTTTTTAAATCCCCTTTTTTATTTTTAAAGCTTACAATGTGTTATTTTGACATCTTCAAAATCATTATCTTAAAACGGGCGACCTAATTATACACATAAAACGAAAGAGAACAACTTGTACAGACTATAAAAACACAACATGTGATAAATGTCTGAAGAAATAATCACTTCAATTAAGATTACTATTGAAACCAAATTTCCAATTGAATGTGATAAAAGGGTTACTGCAAGAGGAGTGCCTTAGTGTTCGGTTATTTTTAGCCACTACAGTTAAATGAGATCACATTTTAACAATATAATGAGATAAAATAATTTAATTATTTGAAACGAATATAATAATAAAACTTATTTGTTTTAGTATTTATTTTAGTATTTGCTATAAAAGTTTATTTAAAACTACAACTCTATATATAAAAAAAACCCAACTCAAATGCAATTAAATTTTTTCTTCTGTTCGTTCTACTGTAGAGATCCCATCAATTTCTCTGTTAGATAATGTGTATGGAATATGACAAATGTAAATGTGAATTTAATAAATGGTGACTATTACAACAAATGAAGTGCGACGAGATGAGTTACCCTTTTTAAGACTTTAGAATTTTAATTTTCTAAATTTATGAAGGAAAATTTGAATAACAATGGGCTGCTCACTATTCAATTCAAATTAAATTATCCATTTTATGTGTAAAGCATCTTAAGAGGAAAGTTTACTTTCGTTTTTTAAAAGAAACTTTTCTTAGCCTAATAAATCAACTACAAAACGACCGAAGCATAAGAAAAAAACATAAAAAGTCGGCAATTATGGTAAGTAAAACCTTTTAGGGAAATAAATGCAAATGGAACGATCCATAAATATCGGCGCTTTTATTTCAACCTTTTTATTTCTTTGTGAGCAGAATATATTCTCCCCATCTCGTAAACATAAAATAAAGAGTTTTAATTTATAAAGACTAACGGCATCTAAATTTTTATTAGTTTCAATTTCTATATCGTCGTTGTCAAACCAATATCTGCTATGTGCAAAACGTAAACTTTTGAGATATTGAACTTTTATTTGACAAAATTCTAGCTGCTGCACAAGCATACTTTATAAAGTGGTCATGATTCGTCGTATAGTGGTTATGAGCACATAGCAGTTCCTTTATATGCAAGTTTGGTTATTGAACTCGTTGCAAGGGTCAACATATTGAAATCTCAAAAAAAGTGCCCATAGCAGATATTGGTTTGACAACGACGATATTCAGCAATATAAACACAGAACAATACAACGAAGAATACAAATTTAAGCAATTTGATTACATTGCGAGCACATATTTGGGCAAAGATCCAAATTTTGTTCATTTTAAATGGTTTCACATCGTGATATACACTGAGTTAGCAAAACTCTTGGGATAGTTACTTAATATCTGGTCGGGCCACCTCTGGCCCTGTGGAGTGCAGCAATACGGCGTGGTAGTGAGTCTGCAAGTCCCTGGTACAGTTCTGGAGACAGTTGACACCAGATAGTCTGCAGAGCCGAAGATAGTTGCTGCCCGTTCGTGGGCGGATGATCCAGTGCCCGGAGCCTGACTTCAACAGCATCCCAGATATGCTCGATGGGATTCATGTCAGGGCTCCGGGCTGGCCAGCTCAGTCGTTGGACCTCTCCTGCATGCTCCTCGAACCATTCGCGGACGACATTGGAGGGATGTGGTGGAGCATTGTCATCTTGAAAGACTGCTACGTCGTCAGGGTGTTGAAATGTCAAAAACGGGTGCAGATGGTCTCCGATGAGTTGACGATACCGTGGACCATTCAACGTTTGGTCCAGGATAACCAGAGGGCCCATTCCAAACCGGAAAATGCACCCCAGACCATCACTGACGCCCCACCACCCTGCACCACCACCTGTTGGCATGCGGGATCCATCGGTTCGTGAGGTCTGCGCCAAACACGGTGCCTCCCATCAGCGTGATACAGTTGATATCGTGACTCATCTGACCATATGACGTTACGCCACTGTTGCAGAGTCCAGCCAAGATGGTTGGTGGCAAATGCACGCCGGAGTGTCCGATGACGCTGGGTAAGCATTGGCACCCGTGTAGGGCGACAGCTGCCAAACCCGAGGGCATGCAGATTCCGACGGATTGTCCACCGAGAGACGTTTCTAGTGATTTGCTGCACTGTTGCGTTCCTGTCTCTCTGAATCATTCGTCCCAGGTGTCGCCGGTCACGATCATTCAGGGCAGCTGGATGTCCGGTATGGTGCCTGTTGTGGACTGTGATGCCTTCATCCAGCCATTCCCGATACACCCTGGAGACAGTTGAGCGGGGAAAGCCAAATTCCTGCACCACTGCCGAAATGGAACATCCCATGCGTCGGGCACCTACTATCATACCCCGTTCAAAAGACGTCAACTCGCGACGACGTGCCATTTCTGATTAATCACTTATCCAAGCTCTTCCCACAACGTCTAATGAAGCTCGTTTTGCTAACTCAGTGTATAGTGGTAGTGTCTACGAAGGAAGCTCGAGTTCTGAATATTTCTGAGCCTGCTGAATTTACTTTAATATCACAGGGACGCGTTATGTTTCTTGATCGCTAGTGCCTTATCTGATAGAATTAAATGAGCTTACAGACTTACTTAAAAGAAAGTACTTTAAACATCAAAACTAGTTTCTATATTGATATTTCCCCTTACCTGAAACTAGTTTAGTTCTACTTTTTTTTCAGAAACATAATTGCAGAAATCCATTCACTTAATGAACTGAGACTAACGAAGCGATAGAAATGAAGCAAAATGCCAAATGACCAAAATATGAAACTTTTCTTCTTTTTTTTTCTGTTTCCTTGAAAAACTCGAACATTTAACTCACACATCTTGCCCATATCAAGGTTATTAGTGTCGCTATTCATTTGCATTGGATGTCGAGAGAAGAATTTTGAATTGAATATTCTAATAACATCGACAGAAACTTTAAAATCTTCGCTCTGACTATACAGAAAAAAAATTCCTATTTTTTACGTTCCTTTTTAAATTTGTTCAGTCTAGATGATGATAGCAAAGAATAGGCACTTCTATAATCTCATACAGAAAAAAAGTGGCATTGACCAATTAACTATAATGCGCATTCTTTTTAAAGTTTGCATATATATTTTAGTTTATTATTTATTGCAATTATATATTTAAATTTATTTAAAATGAAATTAGAAAAAGCTTTTAGGTATCTCGGTTGTACAGTTTTCGTTTGGATAGCTGTAATTGCGCTTTATAGGTTTAAGCTATGCCTATATCATATATCCAGGGCATCCCTGCTGCCGATTAATTTATTTGTATAAAATTCAAATGAGCAGGAAAAAAATGAATAACATTAGATAAGAAATAAGGAATACAATTTATTTATCTAATCTAATTTTATTCTCTTTTTGAATTCTCAAAAGAAAATAATTAAGAAATGGATAGCCCATAATTATCCATTTTCTAAAGTCTATGAAACGAAATTGTAGCTTGATATTGATAAAGCTAGTTTTGATTTTATATATAAAACAACACTTTCCAAGCTTATCCCCTATAAACAAGGTTTTTCCTGGATATATTTGAAAATTTTATTCAATTACGCAAAGTTTCAATGCCATATTCAGTGTATACTGATTGTGCAATGTTATATAGTTTAAATAAAAAAAATGACACAATATTTAAAAAGTATGGAACCAGTTTTATCAAATAATCTAGAGAAAATTATCTATCAAATACGGTCCAGCAATGTCAAGGTCTTGAAGTCGATGTATTATTTAATAACATTAATTATTAAATTTAACTCTTACACAACAAATTTTATCTGAAAGTTTCTTTAAACTTTTTTCATGCTTTTATTCTCGCTTCGTTTCTTTTTTGTGATTAAAATCAATTTTAAATGCCTAATTTCTCTTTTAGAGTTCACCCAAAGTGTCGCGTACAGGGAATAGTTGAGTTTAAACGTTATCAGAATAACAAATCTTTTGGAACTCAAGGCGATGAAAGATTTAAACGGTACTGATACGCTTGTCACTAACTTTCGTGGCGAGATTTGATTCTTTTTTCCCTTTTTACTTCTTTTTTTATTCAATGTTTCTTCGCTTTTTCACTGCTTTTCCATTCTCTCAAAAGACACCGACAACTTTTATCGATGGAGGGCCCTATTACTGTCTCTACTCCGACCCACAAGTGGCTTCAAGTAGCTTTTAACAATTTTTCTTCTTGAAAAACAGACCAGAAAAAATATGTGAAAAAAAAAAGAAACGAAGGAGGAGGAGGAGGGGAACTTCAAGAATTTTAATTGTCGCTAACGGTAAGGAAAATAAAGACATTAAAAAAAAGGAAATTCCTCGTTATAATAGGAGAGTGTCATAATGCGTTCGCCAAGGCCTTATAGGAGCTAAACATGAGAGCAATTACTTTTGTTTTTCCTATAAAGATAAGACTGTAATTCATAAGAAAATAAAAAGGATTACACTAAAAGAGTTACACTGGCTTGATTCTTCATTTTCCATTTGAGGAGTCATTTCGTGTAATTAGCTTTTGCTCAAAAAAAAAAAAAGATAAATGTACGAGACATGCAAAATTATAATGAGATGACATGGCGATTTGCAGATCATTTTCGCAAATTAGACCACAGCGATATGATAAAATATCGAAAATAATTCCAAATGTTTCTCTCGTGAAGTGATAGGCTGAAGCAAAGAGAGAGGAGATCAAAAGGTAAGAGTTCAGAGGCCAGTGTTCAATTACTGAGCTTTATCGCCCTTTATTCGCCTCTTTTTTAAATGAGAGAGAAAAAAAAATAAGGCGGATGACATTTGAAACTCTGCCAACGACTTTTTTCCCTTCCACGCATGTTAGTTCAAAAATGTTGAATAACGTATTTACTGATTTCGTCCTAGCATTGATTATACATGAACGGTTGACAAAACTGATAAATCAGCATTTTTTCCATTTATGAGCAATACACGAGAGTAAACTCTTACTTCGGGATATAACTCTTAAAATAAGCTGCAGATACATTAAATGAGATTAAAAATATTTATTTATTTATTTTGAATATTCAACAGTGTAATTATATTAAAAAAAATTTTTTCTAAAAAGAAAGCCAGTCTTTGGGGGGGGGGGGGAATTCATATCTTATTCATTGAAAAAAATTGAATTACCCTTCTAATTACACAAATTGCTCAGACGGAAGAAAATATTTTTCTAGTGTTTATTCTTTAAAAAAAATCTCGAGATTATTATTATTAAAAATTTAAAAAAAACTTTCTAAAGAAGTTATATGAAGAACTTTTTTTCATATAAAAAGAATCTCAAGTATCAATCAATTATTTTCACGTACTTTTCATAGTCTTTAGCATTAATAAACGAATTCGTTTTACTCCAGTTCATCGAGGAATCTTCTATGAAGAGAAGCTGGAAGCTGAGCATTAATCTCTTTTTCACGGAATTTATCTTTGCAAACAATCAATTTAGCTCATTGAACTTAACACGTCCATTTCAGTTTGTTTATTGACTAAAGTCACTTAGTGGCGTAGCCCTCCACGCAATGAACTTCCGAGAAATTGATTCACTTTCTTATGTCATAGTGCAATCGTCCTGGCTTGCGAACAATCCATCTATCGGAAATAACTGAAGAGTTTTTTTCTTATTAATTTCTTAAAGGTTATAATTATCATATAAATTCACGTTATAGCAACGTTTCATAATAAACATTTCACTAATAATTATTTCGTATATTACAAATAAATATTATCTAAAATTATTATCTAGCGATAAAGCAATCGGGATGGTTATGCGAAGATCTCTAGTTCCATTCCAGATTATGAAGTCTCCTTTACAAACTTTCAAAACTAGCTAAAAAGTTAATTACAAATGAGAATTCAAACTGTAACTCAAATCATTCCAAAACACAAATGATTTTGAATTGTCTATGTTTTGGGATGATATCCATATCCAAGTTCCTCCAAATAAATTTTACGTTTTTTCTCTCCTAATTATAGCTCAAACATTGGTTTTTGTACGTATTTCAAATATTATATTTGATAAACGCAAAAAAGAATTTTGATATTAGCTGTGCAAATTCTAAAATAAAGAACTAGAGCCTGAAATGAAACAGAGATAGCAAATAAATCTCAAAGAGATATTCTTTGGATAGTTCCACACAAGCATTGCCCAAGAAAGACAGGAATTAAGAAAGATAAAAAAACAAAGTAAAAAAATGGATTGTTTCTTTTAAATGTCGTCTAGTCTTTTAAAAAGTGATACATGAATGCGATGGAATAGCATAATAATATGACCAGAGTTATATTTTGTCGGCCTCACATAAACAAAAACATAACAAAAGTTATTTTACTGTGGAATCATTATGTTTATCTGTTAACGATAGCGTTTGGTCCTTGGTAGGAACTTTATAAAACTGTGAACCAGTAATAAATCATAAAAATTTAGAAAGTAGTTTGTAATAGCAAATCAAACCTTGTGTCAAACGGAACTCAGTCATAGCATAAATGACCACTATCAAATATTGGCAAGCCATAAAGAGACAACCGAAATTAAGAATTTACTCCCCATGTGTTTTCAAATAACAATGTTAAACCAAAATTTCCAATACCTTTGAAATAAGCGATTGCACCCTGACTATGTGGCAATATAGTAATTATTGCTCAAAGCCATATCGAATCGCAGTAATACCTCCACTCTGAAATCAATTGAGACCGAGTATAATGATGCGAGAAAGCTTTTGAGTGAAATAAAAAGGAATCTCTCTCTCAATCGCCTAATAAAAATTTGTCTACTGTTGTTTGGTAATTATTCTAAACACCCTTCTCTACAAACGTAATTATAGCTTCCATCAAGTTGATAAGAACTGATCAAAAAATTCATTTTCTTTTTTACACGATTTTCTATAATAGAAGAAGGTCGTGCAGGAAATATTTGGGCTTCAAAGATGTAGAGGTCTATGATTATCCATTTCCCATCTGAAATCGCTTTAAATTTATAATTTAGAATGAAAGAGCTTTGCTTTCCTTTTTATTAAAGCCACAGCCCGCTATTCCGCAGAATTAATATAATTTCAATGTCTTCAGAGAGTCAAGAAGACATTGCTTTATGTTGGAAGATGGTTAAGCTATCAATTTCCTTTTAAGTCCTTTCTCTGCCGCGTCTTGTTCCGTTCAATCATCGGAAACTGCATTGAGAAGCAGCTAGAGACGTTCACCATCACGCAAACGTCATCAATTTCTGCTTCAAGTACAAAAATGAAGAGATAAAGTCAGATTTTTTCGTAGAAATTAAGACATTGGTTGTTTTTGGCTATTGTAGGTTCGAAACGTGACGGACACTCGGCTCTAATGAAGGGTTAAGGAACGTGTGCGACACTCCCCGGTCGTATCTAAATAAAGCATAGGAGGTTCTTTGAAATTCACTTCAGACTTCCTCAAAATATTCACTTAAGAGTACTTCAAAGCAAACCCGACTTGAATGCGTAATCGAGTAAATTTTGATACACTAAAAAAAACACATCAAAGACTTTGAGAGATGTAAAAAATGCTAAACTATTAATCTCTGTTCATTTATATGAAGATGGAAACAAAATGCAAATAACGCTGACGGTTCAAGTGTATGCACTTGTGTATCCAACAACCATGAAAAAATATTTGATTCAGCACTTTTTGCTAAAATGATTTCACTTTTAAAGATTGTGTTGGATGAATTATGCTATCAGATGATCAATTATACAGCTAAACCAACGAATTCATAAGAAGTTGTGGCAAACCTGTTTGTTTTTAGAGCCACTTAAATAACAGGGCTTGAACATTATGGACGTGCAGTAAAAACACTTAATAATATGACGTCTCTTATATTGTCATATCAAGCGAGTAAGATTGCCTAGAGTAAACCAACCAAACAACCTCAAAGAAATCCCAAGCTTTCATTTCAAAGAAAAAACCCAACATAAATTTTATCTCCAGTTTATAGAACCATGTTTTGATCATTTTCTGTGGACTCTCGAATTTTCATTACACTTTCATGAGAAGAAATACGTACATACACTGTGGCAAAAATCGTGCACCACAGCGATGTAAGTGTTAGATAATAATTACTGTACTGGCATTATTTCTGTTATTTCTTCCAGATACAGAGGATGTAAGGGAAGATTTCAAACGTGTTTACAGATGCAAAGCGGAATGTTTGAGCACATCAACTAGGCCTCTAATATATTTGGTTTATTTATATGTCAATACGTTTGTCATTGGAATGTTATTGTTGAGACTAAGTTATTGTATTGTTATTACTTCATTAAAGCTATTCACATGAACGATAAAACATAGCTTTAACTTTCTTCAAAGTACACCATCTAAGATACAAGTTTCCTTCCATAGACTCTTAAGTTAACGACTTCTGTCTTCAAAACATTTTCAGAAGTAACTTTCTATAACACAACATTCATTAGAAACTGGACAGTGCTTATTGAATTGCAATTATATTGAATTTTGACCGTGAAATTCCTTTATACTATCGAGCAAAGATACGCCTATTAATAGATACAAAATTTACCTATTTCAGAATATTCAGAAAATACTAAATAATGCAGGAGATTTTTTCCTGTTATATTTAGTTTATTCTGTTCAGAAAATATGCAACCATTTCTATTTTTTAATATTAAAATCTATATAAGTTAAATAGAATAGTGGGATCTTAAGTCCCAAAATCAAATATTCTTCTATTGTCCTAGCATCTATACTGAATTTTTAAATCAGAAACTCAGATATTTCTTTCAATGCTCTCAGTCCAGAGAAATGCTCTAAGTTACTTTAAAAATGTTTATGGGTGACACGTGGTTTGCGACATAGTACGTATTTCTAAATAGCCTACGAATTTATGTTCCAATTAATTTTTATTGTTCTGCTTTAATGGCCTGACGCCTGTATTTTAAGACAAAAATATTCAAAGCAGAGAAAAAGGAAAAGCAAGTGGAGGGAGAAATTTATTATTCCGTTACACTGTAAAGAAAGTTTAAAACCATTACAAAATAAGTGAGCTTGTAATAAGGTGGAACAACCAAACTTCCATCTTATCTTATTATCCTATCAGAGAAGGAAATAATTTTAAAAAATAAAAAGAGAGAGAGAGAACGAAGCAAGTGGAATTCAACGATGTCGAAGAGAAAACGAGCTGAACGGTGACATTTCTTCTAATTTAATGGCGCATTGCTCAGGATTAGAAACACACAACATGAAAACTAATAGGAATTCAAATGCAGCAATGTTTTAGGGCAATTTACAGGAATGATTCTCAGCGGAAATCTCCATTATCTTGTTTAATGGGAAATGCAGCCTACAAATTGGGAATACTAAATTCGTGCAAAAACGCCGCTAAAAATTATTATTCAATTCTGCTTTAACGCCCGAAGTTCGGCTTTTGTGAAAGAGAGAATATCGCATTTCTTTCCCTCTTATCTTGGAAATAAATCGCTTATATATGCGCAGAGCTAAATATAAAGACATTTTTTGTTTCATTAAGTCTTTTGTTATTTTTTCAACGCTTATTATTATTGAGAAATAAAACGGGCATTATACAAAATAACTTGAAAGCCTTAGTGGGTGGCAATTTAATTTAATGTTCGCATCCTGAAACCTCTTCTAAAATATATTTTCCGCAATTTAAAAAAAAAAAATTATTTCCCTCTTTGTTCAAGAAGTACTTTAAATTTTGCAACGACATTTACGATCGGAGTCGCTGAGAAAGAGACCGAACGTTGTAAATGATTGTCATTTTAAGAGTTTTAAAGTACGTGTCCCATTAAAATTCGTTTTAAACAAGTTACACACCAGTGCTCAAAGGATTAAAGAAGTCTTTTTTTACCTTAAATTCTATGTGGTGTTTTTTGTCTCTAAATGTTGAAATTTCCATGATTATTATAAGATGAGCACTATAAAAGAAGACCAAATTTTGGAAAGATTTAGTCCTATAGGAGAATACCGGATTATCTTAGATTTGAATACTGCAAACGATGATAAGGACCCTTCAATATTTTTACAGATCTTCCCATTAAAACGTTATAAATAAAAAAAAAGGCAGAAGTATGTTAAGAATTTGTAAAAAGAGCAAAGGGGGAGAGGTGAGAGAGAAAGTAAAAGTCAGAAATAGTTTGAAACTGTACTTTCAGTATCGAAACAAAAGCCTTTTCACATCATGAAATCTCAAGAATTTTTTAAAAGCTTCAACAGGTTTTTAAAAATATTTAAAGCCGACTGTACTAATAATAGGACAAGCAGAGAAAGTAAAAAATACTAACTTTTTTAAGTGCATTCTTTCTGTTATTAATTTTTATTATGCCTAATGCTGGATTTAGCTTGTTCCAAAATTTTACATTGTCAGGGAAAAAAATTAATTTATGAAAGGAAAAAATGTTAGAGAATTAGGATTCCCGCGAGATATTAATCCATGAATCTTAGTTTTTGGTTAACGGATAGTTTTTGAGCACATTGTCCACATGAAATTCATATGATTGAGAAAACCAGCCGTTAAAGTTCACTTCAGCAAAGAAATAAAAAATTTAGAAACAAAACATGGTATCCTTATTATGATATTCTTAACAAAATGTCATTTAATTTTTTTGAAGAAATGTATACAGAATTTATTGTCAAGATGGTAATAGTGTGTGTTATCTATGATAAATGCTAGAAGTGAGGTTGGGAATTGTTAACAAATATGCTTCCATCAACATATAAGTGGGTTTTAAAGTCTACACTGTTTTGATTTTCACGCTGCATCCTCATCAATAGTAGAATGATGTACTGGCCTTTGAAAATATTTTAAACTCTTCTCATTTATTCGAAATCATTAGAAATGCACATTGGAAACGAAAACCTTGCAGCAAAGCTCAACCTGTTATTTATCGTAGATTTAATCATTTGATTTATAATGTCCAAAAATGACAATAGAAAGAATGCAAAATAAAAAGAACAAATGAAGGGCTCAGAGCAATAAGGATGTAATCCACAGGAAGAAGTTCTTACTAAATGTAAGATTTTTTTTTTTTGACAAGCAAGTCTGCATAATTTAATTTAGATTTAACGAGGTTGAAAACGAGTGAAAGCAATTTCATGCATGGCTTCACCTCCAGACAGATTTCTTTTCTACCCATCTCTCCATCGCTGCACACACATATAAAGATACACACACATTACATATAATTTTTAGATTCTTCGAGTGCAACGCCACTTGAGATGTGGAAAATTCATCGTCCGGTAGTGTTCAAGCATTTGTAATATCATCGATTACAAGATGGAAAAGGGGAGCTACGTAAAAAGATCTGTTGACGCCGTAGTCAATGGGCGATCACGCTTCTTCCCATTGTGCCGTCGATCAAGGGCTTCGATGCTTATTAGTTTTGACGACGGCCATTCATCAGTTGAGGGAAACAAAGGAAAGCCAATTTCCACTCGTCGGTCATTTCCAACGCTGAACACGAGTGCCGAGGTATTCCACCGTAGGAGGGTGCATTTCCCCACTACGATCTAACCCCCAACACACCATGAATTATGCAACAAACACTTGAGAGACCTTAACCTTAACCCAATGGATTGGGAGGAATTCAACAAAAAAGGTTTTTCAACAAAGACATAAGTTAGGTTTTTATAGTTTTCTATATGACACATATAGCTTTTCTATATTGTCCAAGCGAGTTAGGAAACAATGCTGTAAAGAAGCAATTTATGTCTGTAGGAGATAATTTTAAGAAGGGAACCCCCTAAAGAAATGTGCTTATTTCATGCATTAATCTTTTTCAAATAGAATTTCAAATAAGGTAGTAGATTTCTCTTTCATACATCATTAAATTACATGCTAAATTAAACCTTATAAATAAGGTGTTGAAAGCGAAACCATGTCATACTTTCCTAAACTGTCTTTTCCCAAGAGTCTGCTGCTAGGGATAGATTTCTAACCTTTAAATGAGTGACCCTTAATCTGGAAATCGCCTTGTCTGACCATAAATAGGAAATTAATATTTAATAATTATTATCAGGATTAACAGAAGAATTGACAGCACTGCAGAGCGAATGGAAACAAATTTTATTTTCTCTTGCTTACTGTTTTTTTTTTCTTTAAATAGTCTACTTATATTGCATTTCTTAGAAGATATCGTAGTATGCTTATTAATAATGATGATAACAAGTTTTATTAATTATAAGAATGTTTAAATTAAGGTGAAAAATGAAAGGAAAAATTACGCGACCTGGATTCGAACCAGGAATCAGGAGTTTTTAATTTCATCTCAAGTGAATTCCTAAAGTCGAAGCATAGCTTCCAATTGTTCATTTTATCATGATATTTAAAGATAAAACGCTGCCTCTTGCCCATAGATACCGTTTCATTAATCAGAAAATTGTTTTTCTTCAATAATATTTAATAGATAAAAGTTTGAAATTTTTTATAAATATCATATTCAATAACATATTTAATACTTTTTCTAATTCCCAAGACAAACTTGTCATTAATTTTAAAAAAATATTTCACTATAATACTTTAAAAGTATAATTAGTAGGACAAGAAGAAAATAAAATTAATAGTAGTTTTATAGTTTTAATATGTTGCAATGAAGCAGATTATTAATTGCTGTCGCAAAATGCAGAATAAAAGATCTTTCGAGGAAGACGAAGAATGAACCTCGAAGAGAAAAGGTGAACTTAACTATCAGGCGATAATATTTCCTTGGAAATGATAAATGTGTAATTTAGCATAGGCAAAATGCTGTTAATGACCCTGATTCTGTAATTCGATATGTTTCCACATATTAATAAATCAAAGTCAACATTATAATCAAAGCCCAAATGAATATAATATATCATCTTTAATCTAATTTTCATCTCTATAATTCAAAAAAATTGTTTATCTGGGTTACTAGCTAATCCATAGCAAAAGAAAAAAGTATAAACCAAAGTAAAGGGTTTGTAAAACGATCATATTTATGGTTGGTATCGTCTTTCCATAATATTTCCTACAGTGAAAAATTGCACTTTAAGATAAGCTAATAGGGATATAAATTAAAAAGAAAATCATTTATTTTACCCATTGCCCTATATTTCACTTCTACAAAAGCACCGCTAGGGGAAAGAGCTGCTTATTAAACTGCTTGGCAAAAATAAAGAAAAAAATATCATTTATTTAATTCATTATAAAAACAAATAACAGGCTATGAACTTTAATTGCCGCAAAATTAAGTAAATTAAACATTTAATATATACGCACGGAAGTACATATTTGGTAAACAGTAATAATTGATCAATAAATTTAATGTATTTTTTCAATGTTATTTACTTATATTAACCTAATAAACTAGTTAGCTGACGTATCGAATTACCAATCGTCAATCTCCATTCAGGCAATCATTAAAATTTCCGCATGAAAAGGATTTTGAGTTGGCAGGGAAGATTCCCAATCCCAGAGAGAAATGAATGAAATTGAAGCTGTGTTATCGCTGATATGCTATATTAGAAGCTTCTAAACAGGATGATTAGTAACCCACTTGTTCTCTCGCTCTTTCGCTTTCATTCACTTCATATAATAGACATCTTTTTTCCCCCCTTTCGTTTTTTGTTTTTTTCCCTTCTTCCCGCGCTTCCTTATCTTGACAACCAATAATAAAAATCGACATTAAAGAGGGAGATAAAAGGGGAAGGACCGAATTGAAGAAGAAGAGAAAAGAAAAGAGAGACGCAATCGCTCGGAATCAATTGACTATTAGTCAGCCGCCCGAGTGATTGCCCGCCCGGGCCCCTTAATCGAATTCCCCGAAAGAGCTAGGCAGCCCCCGCACAGAATTCTTTGACGAGGGCCGAAAAGATGGAGAACCGTTAAGAGTGAGGAACACGTAGAGAAGAAACTCTACTGAATTAATTATGTCACAGAACAATGGAATGAAGTCACTGTGACTGTCGTCGTGGATTCTTCCCGCGGAAACGGAGACAAATCTTTCGAGGCTGACGTGACGAAATAAAATAAACGACGGGGGAATGAAAGAAAGCATTTTTATTGCTTAACTTTCCTGATAAAACTAATGGTTATTATTTAAACTTTTCTTTCCGAATACACTTGTCATTTTGTGTATGCACTTCTTTTTGAAATCTTGTTTTTTATCGCATCTCGATAATTAGATTGCAACCTTCCCTCTCTTCGTAATTTGTCTCTAATCTTAATTAGATTAAGCTATTTATTATTATTTCATTATTACTGTATATGCGTTTTTGGTATTAAGTTTGAATTAAGAGACCCATTTTCCAAAAGATTAAAAATAAAGTGAGCAGACCCCCCCCCTCCCCCCCCAGCTTTTTTGCCCTTTGTACCGACAACTTTTGTCCCGGTAGTATGTCCCGATTTTCCGTTTTCTGTCCCGATTAGTCCTTATTTATATAAAATTCGCTAATAATGTATGATCGATAAGCAACGAGACGGTACGAGTGTTTTATTTATGTTTTTGCATAGATCAGGTTATAGGTTTGGAGGTTAGTATTCTGTCAAATCGTGTTTGTATTTCAGTATAGGCTCGATGTACTCAATATTAAAAACTAACGTGATTATGCCACACAAATCCAACATAATATACAGGGTTGGTCAAAATCTGTTACCCCCTTCCTATCTTGGATACCAATGTAGTTACACAAATTCCAATACAGGGAATGAATAGAAACTTGAGGGTGCTCTATCTGATTTAATACCTTTCATCAAATATGCAAATTAGGACACATCCAAATTCTATCTCGAAAACCGTAAGAGATACACAAAAAATTCTAACTGCACATGTGTTCAACAGCAAATTCCAAACAAAACAAAAAAAAGTTCACCAAAATCCGATGAGTGGATCACCCATAATCCTCACTGCAAACTCTGCAACATTAAAACCTTGATTCCTGTCAAGATTGAGGCAAGGGATGAGTGGCCATAGGAGAAACAAGAGCAACAGAGTACAAAGATCCTGGGTTCAGATCTCAGAAGTAACCACCAAGTGTTTCTTTTCTTCTGAATACCATTTGCCAAGCATGCAAATTATTTCATGCACCATCCTTATTCTGTTCTGGAAAGTTCCACAATTTACTATAAAGTCACCAGTTTCCTGTGCAATTGGTATAAAAAGGCATGTTGAAACTGAGAAAAAATCAAGATGGCACATTACACTAACCAGGAAATGATCAACATGGTCCTCTGCTTTGGTGAGGCGAGGCAAAGTTATCATGCAACAACCAGGCTGTATCAAGAAAGATATTCCAATCAACAGAATTATGCTATGGTGCAAGTAGACATCACATTGAACACTTTCTGGATTGATGGAAAGACTTACTTTGTATCAGATGACTGTTTGTAAGCAACAAACAGCAGAAAAGCCAATTGTCCTGTTGCAGAGCTTGCGATGAGGATTGTGGGTGATCTGCTCATCGGATTTTGGTGAACTTTTTTTTTTGTTTTGTTTGGAATTTGCTGTTGAACAAATGTGCAATTGGAATTTTTTGTGTATCTCTTACGGTTTTCGAGATAGAATTTGGATGTGTCCTAATTTGCATATTTGAGATGATGAAAGGTGCATCATCAGATAGAGCACCCTCAAGTTCCTATTCATTCCCTGTATTGGAATTTGCGTAACTATATTGGTATCCAAGATAAGAAGGGGGTAACAGACTTTTGACTCACCCTGTATAATTTCAATCTTATAATGGAAAGTGCAGAAAAAGTTAAAGCTTGTTGTCTTTTAGCGTTTAAAAATGAAATTCTAACTTGAGCATAAATTTTCTATTACTCTGTACCCAAATTTTTAGGGGTAGTAGAGGACCTTATTTTGAATATATTTTGCCAATAAATTGGGAGTCGCAAATAAATCCTTGATACCTAAAAAATTGTCAAACATAATATATACAACGGCTGCCTGAGACTTCCTCATAATATTGTCTCTCTGGTTAATGAATTTCCAGAAAGGGATAAATTAGAAAATTTGATACTGAGGCTCACAATGTTTTAATAACCAAATACTACATATTTGTAAAATTACGGAAGGTGTTCAAAATGTTGGCTTTAGATTTCTTCTTCTGGGGACATCTGAAGACTGTGGTGCACGATACTTATGTAGATTCGGAAGAGGAGCGCGAATTGTGTCTGTAAGTGGCCATGTAAGAGACACTGCAGGGATTTTTGACCGTGTCAGAAATTCATTGAAAAGACGCTGTGAGGCATGCATGCATTTCTGCTCTTGGTCAACAGTTTGAAGACCTTTTGTAATTTTACAAATATCTAGTAGCCTATTTGGTTATTAAAACTGTTATGACCATCAGTATCAAGCTTTCTAATCTCTCCGTTTTATGGAAATATATTAACGAGAAAGATAATATCATGAGGAAATCTCAGACAGCCGTTGCATGTCAGTAAGTAAGTTACAAATGGATGTATAAATGAAACAAATAAGATTATTGACTTGAAAACTACTTTTATTTCTCCACACAATTTCCCTGTACATTGAGGTATGATTGTCCCATCGTTTTACAAAAAGCGTTCAAATTTGACCTGGACCTTATTTTTATAAAATCAGGAAACTTCCAAAAAACCACACACATTTTCTAAGAACTCTCTTTTCTTCTCTACACATTTTTTCCAGCGCTCTGGGAGCATCTGGATACCGGTTCTGTAGAAATCTTCAGGCTGATGTCGAAACCACGTCAGGACAGCCTTATTCACTTCCTCATTGAAGCCGAACCCTGCCCTCCCAAGAACTCTTTCAATGGCCCAAAAAGGTCCTCGCCGCAAGGGGAGAGATCCGGTCTGTATGAAGGATATGGTAAGATATCCCATTTGAGTTCCGTCAGTGTGTCCATAATCAGTTTGGCTGTCTGTAGTCTGGCATTGTCTTGCATAAAACAAATACCACTGGTAAGGAGTCCTGGACGGCTTCAGGGACGTCCTCAAAATGTCACAGTAGTAGGGTGCATTTATGGTTCGACGTTCTTCCAGAAAATCGACATGAATGATACCCTAAATGTCCCAGAATACAGTCGCCATCACTTTCGTTGCCGACGGGGTCATCTTGAATTTCTTGCCGACGGTGTCATCTTGAATGTGTCGCCATTCCATGCACGCACGCTTGTTGTCAGGAGTATGGTGATGAATCCATGTCTCGTCAGTAGTCACAACACGCCTTAGGAAGCTGTCACCTTCCTTGTCAAGCAGATTTCCTACAGGGCAGTATAACGGGAAGCCTATCCGCTCGATTGCAGGGGCCGGCCCGACATCAAATGAGAATTGGGTAATTTTATCAAAAACATGAAAGTTTTGACGTTCACCCCCCCCCCTAATTTTCTAATAATTTTCTAAAATACATTTTAGCCTTATCTCAAAGAATTTGAAATTGTTGTAAAATCGTGAAAATATACGGACACCCTAGGAGTGCTTACTTCTTAGAACAATTTAACCACAATTAAACTGATAAAAGGAATAGTTCGTTCTCTTAAAGAAGGCTTCAACAAAATGTTCCTAAAGCCAAGACCCTAACGTTCAAAAAGAAACAATAAACCAAAAGCATTCGCATCAAATTACGTTCAACTCCCATGTATTTATAGGGAGAAACACAATCTCCGAAACGACTGATTTAAAATGGCCACAAAATATGCAAGACTCCACCGGCGACTTGTTACTTGAAAGCTATTGCTCAGTGTAAATTATTGCAGGAAGAAATGAAACGAGGAAGGCTGCTTTTACCCCCCCCCCCCCCCTTCAGTGTTTTTTTTTCTTAAGTATCTGTGACATTCAATTCAAGAAAATATATGGGAGAATAAATGCAAAGAAAAAGTCCTGGCTTTCTTCCAGAGCTTTAAATAATTTGATCAGTGGTAGAGGTGAAGAATAATTGGGAAGTTCTGAAAACTGTTTTCTTTTCTATTTCATCCATCCTCTATGGCAATTCCTGGCACGTGGAACACCCATACGAATAATGATCTAATTTGTTTTAAAATTGTTTAAGTATAAAGACTGCAAAATAAAAAATATTAAACGACTTTGGGAAGGGAAGTAAATGAAATATAAATCATTTATTTCGCCTTACTTACAGTAAATGTATCAACTTTCTTCCTCAAAAATTAATTTCATTCAAAGGAGACCGTTATTTCTGCTCGTTTAAATAAAAATTTTAGAAATAAATTTGATTGCATTTTTCAATCTTAAATGTAAAACAGATTTGAAGATTATTGTTTACATTTGGTGTCTTTGAGTGAGGTGCATAAAATCTATGGCTAAAATTACTGAGTGAGACGATTTTCCAGCGTGTAATTGCAAGTGATGAGATGTAAATAATGTAATTAGAATTAAATGGAGTGTGTACATAATGGAAGTCGCTCTTCATTTGCGATGGGCTGCCGTGCTTGGCATCTAGCAAGTAAAATGTGCATTTCACCATTCTTTTAGAGAACGCGTTCTTAGAAATAATGCCGAGAATTCCTGCAAAATTGATTCAAACGTTCCCATTGTGATTTCCAACGTACCTTTCTTTGAACTAACCGTGACCGATATTTCTTTATTTTTATTCATGTTCGATCTATGCCCACCCAAATATTATCCGCAGAAGTTCGAGATTCTTCCTTCTCGTTTATTATAGAATAAGTCAGAAGGAGTTATATAGATAAATAAAACTTAAACCACTCATACTTCTTAAGTAAGGTACAAACCTACTATTGCACAAAACAAGCAAAAGTCCGGAGAAAGGCTTTTATTTTCTTTCTTTCTCTCTCTCTCTCTCTCTCTCTCTCTTTCTTTCTCTCTCTCTCTCTCCTAATTCCAGCACCTCCCAAGGAGGCTCCGAGTCGTTTGGAGGGAAGAAAGAGTCTTCATTACTAGGCTTCGACAGCCCCACTGAAATTGGAATGTGACTCACCGCAAACTTAACAAGGCACTTGGAAAAAGTTGCGATAGCTATCTGTGTTGGTGGGATTTTCTCTTTCCTTTTTTTAAACTCTTTGTTTTTTTTTCAAGAGTAGTCTGAAATCGTGGACGGAGGAGCAAGTCGACTCGTCAAATACACAAACCGAATCTTTATTAAGTTTATTGGGCTTTTTTTTTTAAATAAATTTTTAATACAGCGGCTGCGTGTTTTAATGGCTTCATTCTGCCTAATTTTCATAAATATAAACCGTTCGAATGGATTGAATTTTTTATTTAATATCTCAGAGTAAACTACTTTTCATTGCACTCCATATATGTAATTTCCATTATCCAATTCAATCAAATAATAATAATATAAGATTTTATTGAATGAAACTCCACGGCAAATTATTATTTGATTTAATGGTAAAAAAAATAATAATAAATGTATTTTATATATATAGTTTTTTTTAAAATACGATTGTAAAAGGCTGTAACCTAAATTCCAATTTAAAATTATGACTTCCGACCTTCAATTGACGAGAGGACAAACTACCGATCTTCATTAGCAGTAAAACTTTCAATGATGAGACAAATTACATTTTTTATGGTTTTCGCTCATTAACTTAATGCCCATTAAATTTTGTTGGGGAATCTTATGTATTATTAACTTATTATATATAAAATTGAGAGAAAACAGCCCCTCATTACATCACTATTAACTACAGAAATGTAATTGAAAGTGTAAAAGAAAATTAATACCTTCGGCGCCTTTGATATACTTTTCATTTAACAGCCTTAACATATAATTTGAAGTTAGGGTTTTTTCCCCAACAAAATTATTGTGCATTGGTTTAAAAATTTCATGCAATTTGGGAGCAATATAAAAAAATTGAATGACTTATTAAGATCCAAATAATAAAAGTAAAATTTAAAATTATTACTTTTGTTAGCTCAATTTAAATTTATTAAGAACAATTCATGGGCCCTTAATAATTGTTATATGTAAAATGATGCAGATCGAAAATAAATGTTCAAAATTACTAAATTCGTGATCACAAAATCTAATTATGTAGAGAAAAAAAGACAATTTTATGTGATTAAGGTTCAGGCAGTATCATGTAAAAAATAACATGCAGCAAGAAAGGAATATAATTAATAAAATAACTGATTGTGTATCAAACCTCTGAAGATTATATTACCTGAATGCAAATATAGCATTTAAAATTAATATGATATAAAATTTAATTAAATTAATTAAAATTTGTTCTAATTCATGTATGTTTCTTTGCATAAGCGATAAAGATCAGTAGGTAGTAAACATGCATATTGTACTGCTGCTATTGTAATATTAAGGAGAATTAAATTAGTAATTTGCAATTAGAAGGATTATATATGGTATTGCATCTTTAATAAGTGATTCAACAAAGCTGATTTGCTCTGGAAGACGACATGAAAGACGACAGCCTTCGGTTCTTAGGGACCGAAGTCCATTTAAAGAAAGGAAATAAAAGAGAAAACGAAAAAATCAGCATCGAAGAAGAAATTCTTTTTCACACTCATAATTTGAGAGGAAGAAGAAAAGGAAATAAGCCATTAAACAGGGAAAATAATTAGGGAGCGGGAACCGCTTCGGGTTTTTCATTTAAGCCACGCCAGTGGACTCAATCGAGTTTTACGACGGCGGGGGACAATTATTTCGACCAGAGAGATTTCGTTCCTCTTTTTAAAAGAGTTTTTCTCTGGAAACCATGAAAAAAATATTAATAACTAACTCAAACGAATGATAAAGGAAACAACAACTCCGTATAAACCAAAAAACATGAGGGGGAGGAGGAGGAGAGCGATTTTTAACCCTACTCTCAACCTACTTCATTCCTTTTAATGTAAACTCTTCGTGTTTAATTTCCCTCTTCCTTAAAAAGTTTTTATCTCTTTTTCTCTAATTCATATTTTCGTTATAGAGGGAGGAAGAGCGAGAAGGGAAAAAATCTAAAACGATAAAGTTGATTTCTCAAGTGGAAAAACATCGCCTAAAGGGATTATGCAAGGAAGAAAAAATGGAGAAAAGCGTGGTGAATTATGATTCGTTTTTAAAAGCAATTTTGCGTTTAATTTTTAATTGTCTATATCATTTTTTAAATGGAGTGGTTACACGTCCACGAGATATCATTTAACAAGAAAGATTTTTTTAGGGAAAAAAATATAAATACAAAAGAAAAAATTCACATAAATATTTCAATAGTACATGCAAATTGCAGGCGTAATTACAGGTTTCCTTTCAGATCCCTTAAAATATACAACATCTCTATTTATTTACTTATTTATTTATATAGGGCTACTGGAAATTCAGCGAGTTTAAAATATAATGAATAACCCAGTATTTAATGCCAATGTAAATTGAATTTATGTTCATTTAAACACGAGAATTTTTTTCCCTAGAAATCTTTAAATTCGGATCACAAATGATTTAGCCAAAATGCTTTTAAGCCAAACTCGTTTAAAAAAAACTGGGAAAATAGTGAATTAATTAATGCATTGTCAATTAACTCATTCATCAACGCTGTTCTTATATCTCGTATAAATAAATACAGAATTTTTCCCCGTTGGCTTTCCGAAATGAATGGCGCTGGGCGATGGATTTATGAACGGTAGCAAATCTCATTTCCTTCATAGAAATGCGAGTTTAACTCAGAATAAATAAATAATTACAGCATTTGACTTAATAGGATCGTGTGTATTCAGACTGAGTAATTCAATCAACTGGAAGAAAGGTTGTCGGTGGAGACCTTTCTCTTCTCACTCACGTCACGACAAACCTCGGCCGAGTCCTTCCTTTTAGTAGAGATATCACAAACCTCAAGATTCTATGGGTGACTCCCCCTTGAGTATATTTGCACCCATCAAAGATCACCTGGAAGGCACGACTCGGTTGAAATATCTTCGCCCAATAAACAAAAATTACACCCTACCACTAATACATCAAGAGGCGAGTCCCGATTCCCCAAGATAAGCCCTACCAAGGACAGGAAGCGGTCGAACCAAAAAAAGAGAGAGAATCCACCACCACCCCACCCCTCGACACGATTTAAAATCGTTCAAACAGAAATAAGGGCCAGATGCTTTGTAATTTAGACGCGGCTCTGGCATTTTCCAATTCCGTGAAGAGCAAAGGTAGGTTCCTATTGAGCAGACGACCACTGAGATCTAAACGTCAGGTGAAACCTCTCGCTAGCCTCCCCCCCCCCCCCTCTCCAGCTTCTCAAACCAACCTCCACAACCACAATATTCCTTTTAATGTCTTCTATCTTCTTTCAGTTTTTATTTCCTTTTTCAATTTCAAAGACATTCATGGGGGTGCTCCGGTGAAATCGTCAGATACATTACACTGGCATTCGTAACTGGATTTTAAATTGGAAATGTGATCTTTTTACGTTTGATTTATATTACCTCCACCCAGAAAAGAAGCAATTTTTTCTACCTCCCACAGTAAAAGAACGAAAATAAACTTTGAGGAATGTCTACTACTTTATGTCTGTGCTAAGGGACAGTGACGCAATCTTATAATTTGATTTTCGAAAATGAACGCAAAGTCTAAACTGAATGCTAAGACGACGAAGACGTGACAGGTTTCTTTAAGGAATTATGCGGTCTTTTTCTGCTTTATATTAGGAAATTTCCATTGCAATTTCATTTGACCATTTTTGACTTTTTAATGAGAATGGATATCCGATTTCACATTACAGTGGGCAACCTGACTGAAAATATCACTAGAAAATATCACATGAGCTAAATTTATAGAGATTTGTTTACCAATTTGTATGAAATTTCCAATACTCAGGGTTTCCACAGAATAATTCTCGTTTAAGAACTCCCCCTTTCTTTAAGTACTTTCTTATTCTTCAAAATTAACCAACCACTTCAAAATTATCCAAGCACATAAATACTCCGTAATAATGAGATTATTCATTATTAATACAAAGGACCGAATGATCATTGTTGTTAAATTCCTGTTCACAGCGCTTACAAATGATATTTAATGCAAAAATAATAACAAACAACTGATGTAGAATTATTTTATAAAATGTTTACTTGTATATACAGGTGAGTCAAAAATTTGTTACCCCCCACCCCCCCATACAATTTCAAAACGAGTGGAGATATAAGAAATCTGTTGCAGGCAACATTTAGGAAGTTAGGTAGGGGCTAAATAATGATTGTGTCAAATTTGACCATTTACCTCCAATTTTGTACCTTGCAATTTGGTAGAGAAATAGTTCCAATTGTACAGTTGTAGAGCTCAAAGCGCTGATTTTAACAAAAAAAATAGAGATTAAAAATAAGCGTAAAAATAAAACCACTACAACAAAATGAAATTTCAGTGCTCAAGCTACATTGAGTTTTGTCAATGAATGAAGCTCAATGTGGTGTCCTTCTGCAGCAATGCAAAACTGTGCACGGTATTTCATAGAACCCATCATCATGATGGGTGTTATGTCTGTATAAACCTGCTGATTGCGTTGTTTCAAATCATTTACCTGATGCTGTTACAATGGCATACACCTTGACCTTGAAGTATCCCAAAGGAAAAAATCAAGTGGTATCAAATCAGGCGAACGTGGTGGCCGATGAACTGAACCTCCTCGGCCACTCCATCAATGTGGAAAGATGTCATCCAATCGTTGATGTGCAGTGGCTGCAAAATGTAGCTTGAGCACTGAAATTTCATTTTACGCTTATTTTTAATCTCTCTCTCTCTCTCTCTCTCTCTCTCTCTTGTTAAAATCAGCGTTCTGAGTCTACAACTAAAATTTTCTCTACCTGCAACGGTTACGAAATTACAAATTGCAAGGTGCAAAATTCGAGGTCAAAGTTCAAATTTGACACCACCATTGTTTAGCCCCTAACTAACTTTATATATGTTGCCTGCAACAAATTTATTATATCTCCAACTTCTGACTCGCCCTGTATATACTAAGCCGTAACTACTTGTAGGTTGTCAGTTTTACAGGATTTCGTATTACCAATAATACCGAAAAGATAAATCTTCATTACCGGTAATACCGGTAATAAAAAAAATTCAAGAAACACATATTTAAATTTATTGCAATTACTACAGAAGGTCCTTCACACTTTATGGAAACGATTTTATTTTTTGAATTTTAGTCTAACAATCCATATTTATTTTTCCTGTCATGTTCTATCTGATTCCCCTGGTTCTTCACAATAGCCCGAGACCGATACTGCCAGGATATAAGGCTGTTTCGGAAGACTACGAGGTCCAATTTTTCCCATTCCTCTTGCGCAGCTTTCCAAAGGCCAGTCAAAGTTCCCGAAGGCTCAAAAGCGCAGAAATCCTTTGGGGCGGCATCAGGTGATTTGGTATGGATATGATTAAAGGAAACCGGCGTTATTTTCGTAATTTCTCGTAAAGCTTTCGGCAGTTCGCCTTCCTTTCTGGGATGTGACGAGGCAAGAGCTTATGAACTTTCGATGTGGACTTTACGAAGATTCAAATCAATGTTGATAATTTTGTTTATTGTTGCGGGCGATATTCCTAGTTTCGAAGCAATACTTTTTTGTATTGGGGGATATTCGACGGAGACCAATTTTCGTATTCTTCGAATGACGTCCGCGTTCCTCACTTTCTTTGGATGCACTTTCGGACCCGGCGGTTGACCCATTCTTTCTGCGGATCGAGCTTTACCACGGAAATTGAGTATATTGAAGACCCCTTTCTTAGAAATGGCAAGACTTTTTTGTTAAAACGTTCTACTATTTGACTGTACGAGTAATTCTCCTCGGAAAGGGCGATGACGTACCCTTCTAACCAACGGTCCACTTCGATGGCATATTATATGGAAACAAAATAATAATCCCACCAACACATGCTTATGTAATAGACGTTTCTTATGTAATAGACGTTTCTTACCCATAACTCCCGTTCACGCAGATAAATTTGCATGCACGTAAAAGTGATTTTAATATCATTTCCATAAAGTGTGAATGACCTTTTCTTCAGTTTTTAATTTATTTTTGTCACAAAATACATTAGAAACCAATAATAATTTGTGGATAAATAGCATAATGGAAATGATATTAAAAGAAGGACAGGAAAAGATTATTATAAAACTATTATAAAACTATTTTATTATAAAACTATTTGTGACAGGAAAAGATTCTTGTCCTCACGCTTTATTGCAACTTTTGAGCATTAAAATAAACTCTTAAGAAACATAAGCTCTTAATAATTGGGAAAACTAAGCACGTAAAAAGAGAAGAGTTAGGAACATTCTATTATTAAAAAAATTACAGAAAGGCTCTCATGCGTATAAAAATAAATTTACAAGGTTTGTTTGGATACTTCAAATCCACATGTAATTCTGAAAACACTAATACTCTTGAATCAGTTCAGTGAATTTACTCAACATTTACAACCAATAGATAGTTAACAGTTCCATGTTTGTTCACAAGACATAATTTCGGATAAAGAGTAGTTACAAGTGCAGTTTAATGAATTTTTATTACCGGTATTGCGGATGCTTATTACCAGTATTACCAAAATACATTTTTGTTAGAAAAACCGATATTCCAGTAACAGTGTAATAACACCCCTAGCCGTAACCTTTGCCAATGAATATATATAATGATTTTTCATAAAACATTTTATTTAACGTCATCATTAATCTCATTTTTGTGAAAATCAAAGCCGTTTTTTCACCAATTTTTTGGGTCACTTTATGTCAATTTTTTGTTTCATTATAAAAAATATAACATTAATGAAGTTTCCTGTATTTTTAAGGTCACCAAATTTATTTTCTTTTATTTCCTGTATTTTTTCTTCCATTTTTAAGGTCAGCAAATTCATAGGTTTGTTATACAGTGTGCTTAAAAAATTGTAAACCTTTACAATTGTAAATTGTAATATATAAAAAAATGCCAAAGAAGAAAGAGAAGATTTCACTTAAACATATTCTGATTTAAATGAAAACAAAACTAAATCTTTTCATCCGAACTGAATACGAAAAATTAACGCAATAAATAAATATGTTTGAAATTAGGTAATCTTTAGTCTTTCAGTTCTCATTCTCTATAACCAAATTAGAAATGGAATTATATTACCTTTCTTCGATAATGAGCATATTGAAAATTAAATTTAAAAATATATTATTTTCAAATTCTGCTTTAGCGTTCCTGATTAATGGATGCGCAGAAATAAGTTTTAAACATAAGCTTACTTAAAAAAATAAAATGGGTCTTATATTTTTAAAAGAAAGAAACACGTATAGAATAAGATACAGGAGTTTTATTATAACTGCCTCTAAAAAAGGCAAGTTATACTTTCTTTGCGTTAACTGGCTGTCTACAAAGAGCAAGATAACGTAAACAAAATTCCAATGAAGAGTATGAACTTTTTTTTTCACGAGAGGTTTCGTCGTTTTTTAAGTGAAGATAACGATCATATTTGACACGGAACATAAAATTTCCTTATTAGTAATTTCTAACGGTCCTCTTTGCCTCTTCTTCGTCTTATATTTTTTTGAATTTTAATGCTGTATTCTAATGACTGAAGTGACTTTTTTTCCCTTTCTTTTTGGCCTTAACCTTTTTTTTTATCTGTTCCACTTTCGACTAATCTTTATTTTCAAAGCTGATTTTCAAATAGGTCAAATTTTGAGAAAAATTGAAAATTCTTATATATTAATACATTTGAAAAATTAATTTTTTCAGGATTACATCCTGTAATCACGTTTGGACTGAGATATATGAAGTTAAGGTCTTCTTGCCAAATAAATAGGTTCATCATTTTTACATCAATGGAACATATCTCGATTTTGGAGGGACCGAAACAGGACAGTAAATATATCGACGCTCGACTCTTCACTTGTGAATCATCCGTAAACAATGCAAGTGAACCCACAACTATAAACTTCGATTGTCTCTGACAAAGAGAAAGTTTCGCGGAAATCGGGCTGAGAAAACGCCGCCCTCGGAGATAAAATAACTTGCATCGGCAAATAAACTTTCACCTCCATCACCTTGTACAAAAATTTCAAATCATAAACAGGGTGCAAGGAAAAGCAGACGTCTGTGGAATTTTTTCCCTTGCCTTTCTAAATTACTAGGTTAGCTCTATAAAGAAATATTCAATCAATAATACAAACTGTAAAGGGTTAATGGAACATAAGCTTCTTCTGGAATAGGTAGCGATTATGCAGATTCTATCAAAATTTTTAAAAAATAAACTATCACTCGTGTGTATTTAAAAGAGGGCAGACAGAATGTAGACTTAAAGGTCAATAAATCCATTCAGCTTAAAGTTCAATGAATACGTTCAAAACAGCCTTTTCATTGATGAATTTTTGGAATCTGCATTTTTTAAAGTGGAAATTAAAGATATAATCCATTTAGACAAACTGTTAGTGTCTCTCTACTCATTAAAAATTCAAACAGAGTATAAATTAAATATAATTTTTTAATACAAAGGGTTCTAAATTTTATTCATGACAATGCCTTTGAAGTATAAAAATTCGTAAATAAAATTCGTATAAAAAATATTTCAATAAAATTTTCAGCTAAGCTATTCTCGTTGATTTTTTAAATGCTAAACTTAGATAATTCAAAGCTGGGCTCAAAGAGGAAAATATAAAATTTATTTGCGTTCAAATGTAACAAGTTTTCCCCCTCCTTTCATCTTAACCAATTTAAAGTTATCTTGCAACTTTGCTTTCCTCCGTTACCATCCAATCGTTAACTCAGAACATCACGTAATTTTTATTATTTAAGAGAGAAAAGACGAAAGCAAAATCTCATTGCTTTTTCTAAGCGCATCACGTAATTTTAGCTCAAAAAAGTGGTGCCAATGAAATGTTTTCGGCTTTAAACGTCCTCTGGCTTTCTTGACTTCTTTATTTCTTCGAGAAATGAACTTTGTCTGCTAACTTCATGCGTACATGCAATTTATGAAGAACAAATCACTTCGAAGAGAAATCTCGGTTCAGAAAATTACAACAAACTTCTCGCTTATATATAAATAAAAATCAAATTCGACAAACAATGTTTGTAATTAAAAAAAAAAAAAGAAAAAAAGAACGAGAGTTAGGGAACGTAAATTTCTCGAACATCCCATCTTAATGATCCGAGCAAACGAATGCTTCCCTAAATTTTCCATGTGACAGCGATAAAAATGGAAATAGCCACTGTTTAAAAAAATGAAACCGAAGGAATATATTAAAAAGGATTAAAAGAATATATTAAAAATTCAGGACGGATGCAATAATAATCGTAATAAATTCAATTTGGTTTTCATTTGAATGGTTCTTTCAGCAAAAACAGATCCTTTCCCACAACCTCGGTTGCTATTGCTCCTCCACCTTCCCTACCTCCATCCTTCAATTCTGTACTCCGTGAATTTTCTTCATAAAATATTTCCTTGCTAGTCTACAAATGTTCATCACCATTAGTCTCAGGATTCGTTTTCTATTCTTTTTATTCTTCTTTTTCCATTTTCTCTCCCTCCTCTTCGTATATTTTATAGCGAACGGAGAAAAAGCCGCCCTAGACCTACGACTGTTTTATGCTAATGGTAGGTCATTCTAGTCCAATGGAGAAATCGTATAAAAAAGTAGCTTAAAATAATTAGCTCATGAATAACGAAACTCCCAGCTATGAACTCTGATTCACGTCTCCTGAGAATTTTTAAGAAAATATACCGCTTCCTTTTTTCTTTTAAATTTACTATCTTTTCTTTTTTTTCATTATATCGTAGCGTTGAATTCGTGTGATTTCGACAACCTTTCAGGGGGGTCGTTCTTGACCACCTGACGAATAATTGACTACACGTGTTGTGGCTGTGTGAACTCTTGTGTTTGCGTACTCCGATTCATTTAGTAAAATGCTTAAATCTTACGGGGAATGCTTTTATGTTGAGTGGGAGAGAAATGCACTGGATAGCAGACGGCGGAAACGTGACTAGTTCGGTGAATTAAACTTCCATCATTTGGAAAGGAGGAGGAAGAGAAGGAAGGGGTGAGTGAATGAGTGAGTTAAGTCTTGGAAACATTATCTTCCCGGTGGGCCTAAAAGGAAATTCTCTTTGGGGAGCTGCTCCCCTTTTTTCCTTTTGCCATAAACAATCGACGATCATCTCCGATAATGAAACCCGAGCGGACGGCGGAATCTGATAGCAAAACGGAGAGAGACACATTTTTAAGCTGCTTTAATTTTTCCTCTTCTACTGGGCTTGGCTTCTTCTGCTCTTCAGTGAAGCCTTCCTCGTTGAACACATTTTAATGGATAATATAAATTTTAATGTTTGATCAAATTGTATCAATTTTGATGTTTTAAATATACTGGTTTCCTTAAGTGCATAGTTGCACAGAAATATTTTGCAGGCATGAACTGCCTGGACCAATTTAAAATTTGCTCAAACAGGTTTAAAAATAATTTCCCTGTATCTGATTCGGATATTTGTAATATAATTACAATATTTATGACCAATTTTTCTTGGTCTCGATTAACAGGACAAAGAGGGGGGTCTTTGAAGTCTTAATTTTTTCAATGTCCAGCTGAATTCGATATCTTTTGAAGTTAAAGAGTTAAAACTGGACACAGAGTGGTAATACCTTGACAAAAGCTGACAAAGGAAACAGTCTTTATCCGAAATGTCAGTTTTTTTTCAGGGTCTTACCACTTTGTGTCCAATTTTGATCTGTACCAGGGTTTTTGTGTCTCGTCCTTTTTTTTCTTCTACATTCGTCATAATTAAGAGTTGTAATAAGTCTTACGAGGATTTCTGTCTCGTACGTAGATTTGATTTTTGATAATTATCCAGTTAAAAATATTAGCCAAATCCAAAACATTTAAAGCTCCATCACCATTGCTTCAGCATTTATAGGACTTATAGACCACTCGGTATCTTATTTATACATGATTCGAATATCAATCTACACGGTATTGCTCATTTATAAAACTGCCATGGATTTTGTTGCAATTTACTTTATATCATCAATGAAATCATCGCATCTTCCATCTTCCATCTGATATTATTGATAAATTCAATTGAGTCTATATGTTTGAATATGTTAGAGAAATTTTGGACTTTCCAAGATTTTAAATTTAAATGGGCGCTAAGTGACTTCAGCAGTTGACGCGCCCTAAAACCCAAAGCAACCAACCAATTATAAAAATTTAAATGTAATAGCATTATCCATATTTATCTTTTTTCCAGAAATATTTTTTGTGAAACACATATGCATTGTTAAATAAATTTTAAGGCAGCAAGAAATACGTTAAATTGAATTTTTTGTTCATAATCAAGTTTTAAAGCATGTAAATCATGTATAATATACGATTTTAATGATTAAAAGCACTACGCCCAAAATTCCACTCCATTTTAAGGCTTATTTCCGACTTCTCCATCCCCACAAAAAGTACATGAAAAAATGTCTATATTAAATGTCAGCAGAGGTCAATTCACATGACATTATGATCTTTAATTAAACCCCAAGCAATGAGTGATAATTGATATTACAAAAAGCGGTATTTTTTAAAAAAAACGTAATTTGTAATATCCGTGACATTTAGCAGTAGCAACACTACCACCACCTCTGCAATAAAATATCAGTGTTAAATAAATAATAACAAAAAGGGGGAAGTGATTAATAGACAGAATGTCATAAAAAGAATGTTCAACTGACAAAGATATTATGAAGAAGCCTTGCAGGAAGCAAACTTGGCGTAACGGATTTGAAATTTATTACAGCGCAATTATGCAATCAAAATTACTAAATATTATGGCATCTACACAAATAACAATATCTTTGAGGGCTTATTCATGGATTATATAATGCTTAATGATTTATGTTTACTTTTCACTCATTTATACAGAGGGACTCATCCACTTCTATGTTCGTGTCTGACTATTTATTTATTTATGGGAGGAAGGACAGAATAAGAGAGAGAGAGAGAGAGAGAGAGAGAGAGAGAGAGAGAGAGAGAGAGTGAGAGAGTGAGTGAGTCGTCACCGTCTACGGTTTCAAGAAATTCAAGACGGAACGGAGTGAAATTTTAACTGCGGTCGATGTGTAATTACAATTCCATACCTACAATTAGGGCATTAAATTCGGCGCCCATTAATAAGATTATTACCCCTCTCTTCATATTAAATTCTGCATTTTAATTGATGATGCATTCTTAATAAAGAGTGGCTAAATTGTTAAGAACAATTATAAGAATAACTGAAAGCGTGATTTTGTTCCTTTAGTTATGTTCCTCTCGTCGGCTGGTAACTTGAGAAGAGTAACCTATAATTTCTTTTATGTACATAATTAAAATAGATAGATTAAAAACCCAGAAGTGTGTTAACGGCATCTATGTCATTTATGGTGCTAAATTTAGAAAGAAACCATAATTGCTATAAAATATCTTTTTTGAAAGAAAAAAATGAACTCTAGGAGAAGAATTATTAAGGAGGCAAATAGGATGCAGCAAACCAAAATTAACGGACATTATTTTCCTAATTTAAAAGCTCTAATATGCATTCTGCCTTTTCTATAATATGGTCACCACCCCTATTTTATGTAAGAAGACTAGAATGAGATTAAAATTGAATATGGAAAACTATTTGCTCGAGCAGTTATTCAGAGTTTTCCATTAAAAAGTTACCTCGACATATACTATACATGATGAAGTTTTTAAGTAAGTTTTAGCTGTAGAGCAGATACTGCTCTGAAATTTATAGGTTGCAAATTTGAATCGAGATTTCAATATAATAGAGTGATAAATCGTAAGATGTTATTTGTAATGATTATACAGGGCGAGTCAAAAGTCGTTGGACATCTTCCTATCTTGGATAGCAATGTAGTTATGCAAATTCCAATACAGGGAATGAATAGGAACCTGAGGAACCTGATAGATCACCTTTCATCATCTCAAATATGCAAATTAGGACACATCCAAATTCTATCTCGAAAACCGTAAGAGATACACACAAAATTCCAATTGCACATTTGTTCAACAACAAATTCCAAACAAAACAAAAAAGGGTTCACCAAAATCCGGTGAGCGGATCACCCACAATCCTCATTGCAAGTTCTGCAACATTAAAACCTTTATTCCTGTCAAGATTCAGACAAGGGATGAGTGGCCATAGGAGGAAACAAGAGCAACAGAGTCCAAAGATCCTGGGTTCAAATCTCTAAAGTAACCACCGAGTGTTTTTTTTTCTTCTGAATACCATTTGCCGAGCATGCAAATTGTTTCATGCACCATCCTCATCCTGTTTTGGAAAGTTCCACAATTTACTATAAAGCCACCAGTTTCTTGTGCAATTGTTATAAAAAGGCAAGTTGAAGCTGAGAAAAATCAGACCAAAGCATGATGACACAGTACACTAACCAGGAAATGATCAAACATGGTCCTCTGCTTTGGTGAGGCGAGACAAAATTATCATGCAACAACCAGGCATCGTTGAAATGTCTTGCGGAATTATGCTATGGTGCAAGTGGACATCACATTGAACACTATCTGGATGGACGGAAAGACTTACTTTGTATCAGATGACTGTTTGTAAGCAACAACAGTAGAAAAGTCAATTGTCCTGTTGCAGAGCTTTCAATGAGGATTGTGGGTGATCCGCTCATCGCATTTTGGTGAACTTTTTTTGTTTTGTTTGGAATTTGCTGTTGAACAAATGTGCAATTGGAATTTTTTTGTGTATCTCTTACGGCTTTCGAGATAGAATTTGGGTGTGTCCTAATTTGCATATTTGAGATGATGAAAGGTGCATCATCAGATAGAGCACTCTCAAGTTCCTATTCATCCCCTTTATTGGAATTTGCGTAACTACATTGGTATCCAAGATAGGAACGGGGTAACAGACTTTTGACTCACCCTGTTTATATTCATCGTCAAAAAAAAGTTGCACCCAGAAGGAATCGTCAAATTGAAAAGATATTTTAAAGGAGTTAGTACTCACCAACAACAATAAATGATTAAACAATGAGCGTGGAGATGATAAAATTTATTGGTCAAAATACCAAAATCATTACAACTCTCATTAGAATGTTGGCTCACTACTATTTCTAATGCATTCTGCCGCACGTACAAGTTCTTAACGTAGTCTTGACTTAGCTCATCCCATGCAAACTGAACTTTTGGCTTGTAGCTCTTGCAGATCTTGTGCCAGCGGTGGAGTCTTAACAGAACGCCCTATAGCATCTCATAGGTTTTCTTTAGGTGAAACTTCTTTTTGATGATGAGTGTAATAGGGCATAGATGGTTGTGTTTGTCTCTTTACTAACAAACTTGAAAGACCAAGCCTTAAGGCTGATCCCCTGCTAGGCCAAATTTCAAACAGATCCAATGATTATTTAACATCGACGTCGAACGGAATAGAAAAGATAGATATAATAGGCAAACTGTATTACAAAAAAACCTTATTATTAACATCTTCAAGAACTCCTTAAATTTGCTTAGTAATGATAAAGCGATTGTTGTTATTATTATATCGTAAAGGAAACGCATATGGAGTATTAGTAATTTTGCCAACAACTTGCCATATTTATTATTCCTCTTTAATCTCTTTAATTTTAGTCATTTAATATTGAATGTTTGTTTTAGAAAAGATTATAAAAAATTAATCCCACTTTTAAATTGAAAATGATACGCAGTGCCATTTTGCAAAATGATTTCTCATTTTTTTAAAGTTACATTTTAGCGGCTTTTCTATTCAGCTGTAAATAGCTACCAAATTAGCACCGAAAATGAACATTTATTTTCACATTATCTTTATTAAATATTACTTCTTTCGTGTTTTTTTAAAATCTGTTATGTACTTGATCTTCAGAATTTTTTCTCAAAATCTGAAGAACAAATAGCAGATCCAACAAATTGTCACAACTTACTACAAAAAACTATATTTAATACTGTACATATAAACAATTTACAAATTTGTGATGTTTTAAGTTATCTGTTTAAAATTACCTTACTTCATAAATTTCAATTTTCAATTTAACAAATTAACGAGACCAATATTCGTAAATTTCTGAAAAGGATCTTTGCGGGCTACATTGGCTCTTCAGAATTGCTTGCGGCCATAGGGTTAAGACCGTAGATCATCAATAATGCTAGTGAATGTTAATCGCCCTACAAGCCCTTACTAGATCGATTCCGCTTATAAAATTATTAATATTTTTAACATCTGTATTATTTAGTATGATACCGAATTTGACGTCTTTTGATTTCAATGTGCTTTAGTAAGTTTTCTTCTTTTTCTTCGTTTTTATGTTTTTATTTGCCATTAACCTCTATTTGGGCTATCGCCTGTTTGGGAGGCAGCAACCAACCAGTGTTTCAATTATTTATTGTTATTCTCTTTGGTTTACTGCGGCTACAATTAATTAAAAACTAAAAAAGATTTGTTAAAATGGCAACTTTCAACAAGTCCGAAATTCTACAGAATTACAGTATTTCCATTAAATGTGATTCAATAGAAATGGCGGCATAGAAGTTATTTTTTAATTTATAAAAAGTGAATTTTGATGTTTGTCATCATAATAATTAGCATAGCTTATATACAAATTAAAAAATGTGGGTCATCGCATTGCATTTTGCATGAAGTTTTGGGTTCATGGCGTTCAAAAATAATTCAAGATGATATTTCATTCTGTGTTATTAAATTAAAAGGCATTTTAAAGTGCAAAACAAACTTTTATAATGACTATATATTAAAGGGATTTTTTTTGAAAACTTGCTAAAAATGGGGAAAATGTGCTTAACATTTAAATCATATGTAATAAGGTCATAACGGGTCAAATAGAAAAAAAATCACTCATAAAGAAAATTAAAGCATATCCAAATTGTCCTGTTTTTAACATAAATATATATTATCAATCACTAAAATTTTGTTCTCTCTATAATTATTTATACAAAAAGAACAAATATACGACCTTCTCTTATTCCCTTTGCTCTCTGGGATTTTTTTTTCAAACCTTCGACCTTTGCATATTATATGATTATTTTTTTCTTTAGATGACGTGATCAAATTTTAATCTGTCCAAAAATTATCACCATAAATAGAATAGCCGAAGCTTTTATTCTTTGAGTGTAGCTTGCATCTTTATTACTCTGCGTTATCAGATTTACTATCAAAACACACGCAATTTACTACATATAATTTGTAGACAGAAAGAAAAAAAACGAGAAAATAATATAAATTTACATCTGAATTAAGAATTAATGATTAAAACATATACTGCCTATAAAATTATTACTAATATTAGATATCAATGCAGCACACAATCATTGAAAATCCGTTAGCCTATTTGTTAACTCTCACAATTTAAAAGCAATTCCGATAAAAATAGAACCGAGAAAAAACAATCTCTTTTTGCTCCTGTAATTGATTGAGTTTCATGAAGGTTGCACGCTTGTCCAACCCATTTAGAATTTATTATTTTTTATTCAAGGTTGGATAGGTTTGAAAGTCAAGGCTTTCATATATATTTAACCAATCCTGGGATATTTAAAAAAAAAAATTCAACTCGTTTCCAAATTCGTAAAAAAATTACCATCCACAAAGAAACTTCAAAGAAGTTAATTATTTCATCTTTTTTGCAGTGTAACATAATCAGCAATTCCATTTTTTATTTTGTTAAATACACGGTAAAAACAAAATTTCAACATTATTATTTAAATGCCAATGGTGTTCCCAAAATTTCTGTTTCGTGCTCATTCTTAATCATCAGCAAAATCAAAATTATTATCAAATGTACTTTTTTCCCTTCTTTTATAATTTTTTGCACAGTTTTTGTGTGAATATAAGGGGGGGAAAACATCTCTGACAAGTTTTAAATTATCTGAAATAAACCCTTTAATAGTCACGAAATGAAATTTAAAAAAAAAATCAATTTAAAGTGAACATGCTTCTCCTCCTTTTTAATTTTTAAAATACGATTTTCATGGGATAACTGAAAAGTTTTTTACGAAGAAATTGCATGAAAACATTAAATGTTTTTATTTTATTTTAATTTCATACTTGTATCTTTGTGTATCTTGTTAATAAGGAGGAGGAGCATTTGGAAGAGGAATGACGGACAATTACAACAAGAGACGACGCGCGTCCGAATTGGCATGGCGCCTCTTCAGTTCCTTGTCCGGTCACGTTTATGGAAATAATCAGTTGGCCACCAAGGAAATGAATGTAAATGACCAAAATAATATTCAACGAGAACCAGAAGACTCTCCGTGAAGAGAAATCTACCGTATTTACTGTGTAAATGATCAGGCTCACAGGTGTCCTCAAAAGATGGTGGAAATAATTGAAGGGCGAAGAGCGAGACATTTTTAACTCACTTCCACATAATCGAGATGTAAACTTAAAGGACGACTTTGGTGAGTGAAACCAGATAACGCAACCTGTAATTATGACGAAAGTTCTATTTTCAAATAAATAGCATTTTTTCTTTCTTTAATTCCTTTAGCGTCTAAACGTCTGTGGTGCCTTAGGGTATTCTTGTCTTTAAACTTTTCCGCAGAAAGGTTTACACATTTATCATTTGTTATAATCAGAGGACTGACTTCCTTTCTAGTTCCCTTCTTTCTGCGAAACAAGAACTTTCAATTTCTTTAAAAATTCTTTTGAAACCATTGTTATCTTAACAATGAAAACCATAAGTGGTTTTTCTACGTCTTAAATTAGCTACCTATTTAAAATATACATCTGCTTCTTTCATGACATATATTTTTGGACATAAAAGCTGCAGCAGTCTATATTTTAATTCCTTTTTCTGGACAATCCAATACTATTTTTCAATAATACACGAGTGAGCATCAATGAAAGGCTACAAGAGCCTAATAACCAAAAATGCCCGAATATTCAAATTTGCCACTTTTACCATTTCCTGAAACTTATAATGTTCCTTTTATAATTTTATTTTTATGCTGAGACAGAAATAATTAGCCTGTCAATGTCACGCTGTGTGTTACCTGAAATCTAATTTGTCGGACCATAAATATCTAAATCCATATTACTTGCAAACTCTTCAGCCAAGTCTTTCTGATAACTCTTCCTGTTGTAATCAATAATGACTGCTGTCCTTGTGAAAGCCTTTTGACAAGTCTGTAGCCGTTTGAGATATGTGATGTCCAGTTTTGTGCCAGCTCTTTCCCGTGTCAAGGACATCGGTAATTGATTCTACAGTGATAAGGTAAATATGGAAAAGGCGTTCACTGTGGAAAAATTTCTATAGGATTCGAACAATGGATAACGAACTTAATCCTTCTTTAGAATTCGATCACTCTTGCTATTCCCTCTTCTTATGTCCTTGCTCAGACGAAGGGAGTGAAGAAAGAAATATTTCCAAGATGCTCATCAAGGCAGGAGACACAACCCACAGCCGATGATACATCTATTTTTTATCATTTATTCTAGTGGAATAAATATTGTACATGATTATGAACGTATATTAAGTTTCAGAATGAAGACACGAGTAATCGACACAGTGGATGGGGTTAATCCGAAAAAGTGACTGACGAAATGGTGCTTTTGAGACATATACATAAAGATGGAAGAGAGATTCTCTTTTATCGCAGTATTCGATACGACCCTGCTCAACCTAACCGATTTTTGAAGGAACTCGAATGATCAGTTTATCTTTTATTTTTAGTTCTGTGCTTTTATTCTTCCCAGAAATAAAAAGCTGCCATTTTATAACACATTTTTCATTCTTACTTTTTTTCATTTCTATTGGGCTGGTAAGTATGTAGATAGTTAAATATAGGAAAATAATAATCTTTTAATATTAGGTTATGCCATACAATAACTAATCTCTTAGATAACTACACTCTATCCTCATGTAATAAGTTTTTTAATTACAGAAACGTAAGAATGCTTTAAAACGTGGGCCTCAGCATTTTTTTAGTCAAAACTTCTCAAGTCCATGAATAATTTTGTTGTAATTTAGCAAACCAACTTTCTAGCAGCGTAAGAAACAGGATGCATAATAAATATATAAATCCATAGTATCCCTGTGCAAAGTAACAAATTCTCCAGTAATTAATACGATTTCTTTAATTAATTAAAAATTCAACTTAAATTTTTCGAAAAAATCCCTAAATTTGACTTAGGTATTTTTGGCTCTAGGTTTTTCAATTATGAATTAAAATAAACATATGCATAAAGTGACAGTGAAAATTTGTCAATGAACTTTCCGTAATAGCAGTAATTCTCAATAGAATTACATTTTTCAGCAGTAATTAAAAAAGAAAACATTCATATATCTTAAAAATGTTTTTTGTTAAAATTTTAAAACTCGAAATGTATACGCTTTGCCTTGAATGTTTTGAAATATTCATTCAATCCTCGCCGTTTTTACTACGAACTATGTACTCAATGGCTAATGAAAAAAAAAGTCCAAGGGGGAAAAAAATAAATAAAAATTTATCTTTTAGAAATTAGAGATCAGTCAAGTTCCAAAGATATCAAAACAACATGACATTTTCGAAATATAATGTTAACAGTTCTGATGGAAATAAAATCTCGTACGAATATTCCCTTTTAAAAAGGTTTATATGTTTTCATATCGAATTACCTTAAACACTGCTACATTTTATAAACAACTAAATTAAATTTTAAATATCTAGGTAAAAATATTTTCTAAGGAAAGAGGGACAAAATAGAAGATAATTCAATGTTAATTAGCAAAAATAATGATACTAAAAGCATTTAAAAAAAATAAATATAATACTGAACAAGCAATAAAAAAGTAGACGGGGTTGGGTGGAGTAATATTGGATAAAATTTTATTAGATAATAAAATTTGTGGTTATTTTCATTATCTTAAACGTTGCAGTTTCCGGTGTATTCTTTTTTAAAGGCGTGTAAGTAAGAAGAAATTGATTAATAATGTGCGAGTTGGGTCTATTTATAATGTTGGTCGATCTCGGAGCCAACATCAACTCTCGATGCCATTTCACTGAAGCTGTTAAACGGTCTCGAATGAGCAAAAAGAAAGAAAAAAACAGCAAAGAAAAAGAGCGCCAAAGTAGTTCACCCCACCAGCATACACACACATACACAAAGCAGAAAGAGAGCCCGGTCTCCAATTTTAGTCGATCAACAGACACGATAATTAGAAAAGACAAGACCGACTGGCCAAGAAAAACTTGAATAGAAACGTTTTGGGTTATCGCCATGAAAATATCTGCAAAATTCATTTTTTCTTCCTTGAGTCTCTCTCTCTCTCTCTCTCTCTCTCTCTCTCTCTCTCTCTCTCTCTGTTTTCTTCATTCTGAATGGATTCCACAGGAACATCGTTCGCATTTAATGCTACTCTACGCGAAGAAATTTTTGTTCTCCTTATTTATCATGTCTAAAGTAAATGATGTACCAATTTGTTATTTGAAACATGAATAAATAAACAATTTTTTTATATATCAAAGTAAACTGGGAAGAATTTAAAAGAACAATCTGAGTTAAATGCGCTCCTTATTAGCTTTTGCTTTTTTTCAGTTTCAAATTTAAACTTCTTTGCATAATATTCTTTTAATTTTCAAACATTTTCGGATTTATTTTATTCTTATCGTTGAAATGGAATTTAAAGATATTGACTAAAACTCTTTTGTACCCTTTTACAAAGAAATTAAATAAATTTGCATGTTATCGCTTTTCTTGATTGGATTTAGTTTACTGTGCCCCATTTAAGTAATATTGTAGAATATTTTGTAAAGAACTATTTTTTGAAGTTTATTTAAAATTTAATTGTATAAAGTAAACTATTTTAAAACTCAATCTCTTCTTTGTACAGTTACGTACATGTGACAGCTTCAAAGTTTATTAGCCACACAGGGAAATCCGAATTTATACCCAACATGGAGCTTTCCACGGCAAATCGCCGTGCAACTAACCCAATGAAACAGTTCGGAAACAGTTTCTAACTGAATCACGCTAGAGCACTGATTCACCGGGTCTCCATTCGACTATTATGACGTCCCCTAAGCCCTTCATAATTACCCCTGCGAATTTGTTGCCCAACACCCGCTAAACAGTCATACTCACTCTCTTTCCCTCTTCGCCATTTACTCATTTGTAGCCCCCTCTTTGAATCAATACAAAAATCGCTTCCATTCTTCTTCATTATCGCTATTAACCCTTCAAGAACAGCATCGTTCCATCACGTGTTTTCCCATCGATGAGTCGCTTGAGAAAACGCTTTCACTCGTTATGCACGCACTTTGACACGCTTTTAATAAATTTGGATTCTGACCAGAAAATAAATAACCGATGGGATTTGTTAAATTCCTTAGCGGGATTCAAACTTTGACGTTAAATTAGTGTAAACCATCGAAGGCCAAGTTCAAATAGCGGCAGAACAGTGACCCTCTGGATACCAAAACAACCCACTTTTCTATATTCAAAAATGATGTTTTAATAAACCTGTATAGATTTGATGAAGTAATGAAAATATGAATTATAATGAAGCAATTCTCAAAGATACTATTGTCGAAGAGAAGCAACTTGAAAGGATACCAATTTAATGAGGTTGTACGTAAATCAAAGTGAACAACTTTGGAAGAAGCAACAATTTCTTCGTCTAGAGGTCAATGCCCCTGGGCTATTCGAAGAGCACTTTAAAAGCCATTTGAAACACCTTGGGGAATGCAAAATGTAAATCCATCAGATATATAAATTCTAATCTATTAAGTTATGCATCTTTCCGGATCATTTCTCAAAACGAGTTGCTGAAGGCACAAATTTTTGAAATAATCTCATTCACTCAAAGCAGAAACGAACCTCCAATACCGACGAAATTTCAAAGGTATTTTCAAAATACACCATAAAGCGTGCATTCGTGCATTACTGAGATAAACGGGGTGTCCATAATTGAAGTTCATGTTTCAAAAACTCTAAAGGAGTCAATATGATTAGATTGACTTGAAAATTTGCATGATGTCTATTGAGGCTATGGAATTTTTTTGGTGAAAGATATAAATTTGTTTTCATACTCGCCGCTTTATTACATTCAAGAATGATACAAAGATCAATTGTTTAAAAATTGCATCTGATTTTAATCAAACATTTATCGAATGAATTGTTTCACTGTAGACATAGTTTCAAAATGTAATGCCTACATTACCAAAAGGTTGTGCACTTCTTGTAAAATTGTTTTATCAAAACAACAGTTGTCCCTTAACTACTTTGTGAAAATTCAGAATTTATAGATTGCAAATGGTTTAAGGTCCGTTGATTGCAAATGGTTTAAGAAAAATGTTTCACTGTAAACAACAAATGTCTTAAAAAGAAGTTTCATACTGAACGATGATTGTATAGCAATCGAAATGTACATATATAGGTTAATAAATTTTGTTGTGGAAAAGTGTAACGACCGCTACTTCTTCTTAATTGTAAGTATCTACAGTTTAGTTACACTCTTAGCTTATGATAAATGACTTGATCGAAACTCTTAAAAATATGATCTTTATACAATCCTAGAAATTTTAAACATTAATTTTAAACCATTTGATTAAAATTTTACTACCAAGTCGTTTATTTTTTATTAGATAAAGATTTTCGTTAAGTCTATTTAGCAATAAATAAATAAATTAAAATACTTGAATAATTATAATTAATTAATTAATTAATTAATTAATAATAATAATAATAATAATAATAATAATAATAATAATAATAATAATAA